>JAODAL010001056.1:0-252738 GCA_025379985.1 Phyllomedusa bahiana | reverse complement strand
CAGCTGTGTACAGTAGTAGTGGGTACAGGAGGAGCGAGGCATTAGGGTGCTGCAGTGTTACAGTATTGTTATACAGGAGGAGCAGCATTAGGTGCAGTAGTGTACAGTACTAGTGCATACAGCAGGAGCAGCATTAGGTGCAGCAGTGTACAGTAGCAGTGTGCATAGTAGTAGCAGCATTCAGTGCAGCAGTGTACAGTAGTAGTGTATACAGGAGGAACAGCATTAGGTACAGCAGTGTACAGCAGCAGTGTATACAGGAGGAGCAGCATTAGGTGCAGCAGTGTACAGTAGTAGTGTTTACAGCAGGAGCAGCATTAGGTGCAGCAGTGTACAGTAGTAGTATATACAGCAGGAGCAGCATTAGGTGCAGCAGTGTACAGTTAGTGGTATTTATTAGGGAGGGCTGCATTAGTGCAGCAGGTGTACAGTAGTAGTTGCTTTCAGCAGGAGAAGCATTGGGTGCAGCTGTGTACAGTTGTAGGGTGACAGGAGGAGCAGCATTAGGTACAGCAGTGTACAGCAGCAGTGTATACAGGAGGAGCAGCATTAGGTGCAGCAGTGTACAGTAGTAGTGTATACAGCAGGAGTAGCATTAGGTGCAGCAGTGTACAGTAGTGGAGTATACAGCAGGAGCAGCATTCTGTGCAGCAGTGTACAGTAGCAGTATATACAGTAGTAGCAGCATTAGGTGCAGCGCTGTACAGTAGCAGTGTGCACAGTAGTAGCAGCATTCAGTGCAGCGCTGTACAGTAGTAGTATATACAGGGGGAGCAGCATTAGGTGCAGCAGTGTACAGTTGTGTGTATAAAGCGGGAGAAGCATTTGGTTGCAGCAGTTGTTCAGTAGCTGTGTATACAAGGGGGTAGCAAGCATTGGTGCTGCAGTGTACAGTAGTAGTGTGTACAGCTGGAGCAGCATTAGGTTACAGTAGGCTACTGTTGCTGTGTATACAGTATGAGCAGCATTAGGTGCCGCAGTGTACAGTAGCAGTGTATACAGCAGGAGCAGCATTAGGTGCAGCAGTGTACAGTAGGAGAGGGTACAGCAGGAGCAGCATTAGGTGCAGCAGTGTACAGTAGTAGTGTATACAGGAGGAGCAGCATTAGGTGCAGCAGTGTACAGTAGTAGTGTGTACAGCAGGAGCAGCATTAGGTACAGTAGTGTACAGTAGCAGTGTATACAGGAGGAGCAGCATTAGGTGCAGCAGTGTACAGTAGTAGAGGGTACAGTAGGAGCAGCATTAGGTGTAGCAGTGTACAGTAGCAGTGTATACAGCAGGAGTAGCATTAGGTGCAGCAGTGTACAGTAGCAGGGTATACAGGAGGAGCAGCATTAGGTGCAGCAGTGTACAGTAGTAGTATATACAGCAGGAGCAGCATTAGGTACAGTAGTGTACAGTAGTAGTGTATACAGCAAGAAGCAGCCTTTAGGTGCAGCAGTGTACAGTAGTAGAGGGTACAGGAGGAGCAGCATTAGGTGCAGCGCTGTACAGTAGCAGTATATACAGTAGGAGCAGCATTCAGAGCAGCAGTGTACAGAAGTAGAAAATACAGGAGGAGCATCAGTAGTTACAGCAGTGTACAGTAGTAGTGTATACAGGAGGGGAGGCAGCATTAGGTGCAAAAGCCCCCCCTAAAAAAAATGGGTTACAGTAGTAGTATATACAGGAGGAGCAGCATTAGGTGCAGCAGTGTACAGTAGTAGTGTATACAGGAGGAGCAGCATTAGGTGCAGTAGTGTACAGTAGTAGTATATACAGCAGGAGCAGCATTAGGTGCAGCAGTGTACAGTAGTAGTGTATACAGGAGGAGCAGCATTAGGTGCAGCAGTGTACAGTAGTAGTGCATACAGCAGGAGCAGCATTAGGTGCAGCAGTGTACAGTAGTTGGTATATAAAGGGGAGCAGCATTTGGTGAGCTGTGTACAGTAGTTGTATATTCAGAGGGAGCAGGATTAGGTGCAGCAGTGTACAGTAGTAGTATATACAGGAGGAGCAGCATTAGTTACAGCAGTGTACAGTAGCAGTATATACAGTAGGAGCAGCATTCAGTGCAGCGCTGTACAGTAGCAGTGTATACAGTAGTAGCAGCATTCAGTGCAGCGCTGTACAGTAGTAGTGTGTACAGCAGGAGCAGCATTAGGTGCAGCAGTGTACACTAGTAGTATATACAGCAGGAGCAGCATTAGGTGCAGCAGTGTACACTAGTAGTATATACAGGAGGAGCAGCATTAGGTGTAGCAGTGTACAGTAGTAGTGCATTCAGGCATGGAGCAGCATTAGGTGCATGCAGTGTTCAGTAGCAGTGTGTTACAAGCAGGAGCAGCTTAGGTGCAGCAGTGTACTGTAGCTGTGTGACAAAGGGGAGCAGCATTAGGTGCTGCAGTGTACAGTAGCAGTTGTGCACAGGGTGCAGCTTTCAGTGCCAGCGTGTAACAGTAGTAGTGTGTACAGAGGAGCAGATTAGGTGCAGCAGTCGTACTGTTGCAGTGTGTACATGCAGGAGCAGCGCACCATTAGGTTGCGCAGTGTACAGTAGCAGTGTGTAACCAGCTGGAGCAGCATAGGGCTGCAGTGTACAGTAGTAGTATATAGGAGGAGCCAGCATTAGGTGCAGCAGTGTACAGTAGTAGTAAATACAGGAGGAGCAGCATTAGGTACAGCAGTGTACAGTAGTAGTATATACAGCAGGAGCAGCATTAGGTGCAGCGCTGTACAGTAGCAGTGTATACAGCAGGAGCAGCATTAGGTGCAGCAGTGTACAGTAGTAGTATATACAGGAGGAGCAGCATTAGGTGCAGCAGTGTACAGTACTAGTGCATACAGCAGGAGCAGCATTAGGTGCAGCAGTGTACAGTAGCAGTGTGTACAGCAGGAGCAGCATTAGGTGCAGCAGTGTACAGTAGCAGTGTATACAGGAGGAGCAGCATTAGGTGCAGCAGTGTACAGTAGTAGTATATACAGGAGGAGCAGCATTAGGTACAGCAGTGTACATTAGTAGTATATACAGGAGGAGCAGCATTAGGTGCAGCAGGTACAGTTAGTTGTATATACAGTAGTAGCAGCATTAGGTGCAGCAGTGTACAGTAGTAGTATATACAGGAGGAGCAGCATTAGGTGCAGCAGTGTACAGTAGTAGTATATACAGGAGGAGCAGCATTAGGTGCAGCAGTGTACAGTAGTAGTGTATACAGGAGGAGCAGCATTAGGTGCAGCAGTGTACAGTAGTAGAGCGAACAGGAGGAGCAGCATTAGGTGCAGCAGTGTACAGTAGTAGAGGTTTGAGGTGGGAGCAGCATTTGGTGCTGCAGTTACAGTAGTTGTATATAAGCAGGTGCTGAATTTGGTGAAACAGTGCACAGTAGTAGTATAGACAGGGGGAGCAGCATTAGGTGCAGCAGTGTACAGTAGTAGTGTGCACAGTAGTAGCAGCATTCAGTGCAGCAGTGTAAGTAGTAGTGTTTACAGCAGGAGCGATTAAGGTGCTGCTGTGTACAGTAGTAGTTTTAGACAGGAGGAGCTGGCATTAGGTGCAGCAGTGTACGTAGTTGTTAATATTACAGGAGAGCGCATCTAGGGTGTTGCAGTGCTACGAGTAGCAGTGTATACATGGGGAGCAGAATTAGGTGCAGCAGTGTAAAGTAGCAGTGTATACAGAAGGAGCAGCATTAGGTACAGCAGTGTACAGTAGTAGTGTATACAGGGGGAGCAGCATTAGGTGCAGCAGTGTACAGTAGTAGTAGTAGTATATACAGTAGTAGCAGCATTAGGTGCAGCAGTGTACAGTAGTAGTATATACACGGGAGCAGCCATTAGGTGCAGCAGTGATTCCAGTAGTACGTATATTTCAGGAGGGAGCAGGATTAGGTGCAGCAGTGTTACAAGTAGGAGTATATACAGGAGGAGCAGCATTAGTTACAGCAGTGTACAGTAGTAGTATATACAGCAGGAGCAGCATTAGTTACAGCAGTGTACAGTAGTAGTATATACAGTAGTAGCAGCATTCAGTGCAGCGCTGTACAGTAGCAGTGTGCACAGTAGTAGCAGCATTCAGTGCAGCGCTGTACAGTAGTAGTGTATACAGGAGGAGCAGCATTAGGTGCAGCAGTGTACAGTAGTAGTATTTACAGGGGGAGCAGCATTAGGTGCAGCAGTGTACAGTAGTAGTGCATACAGTAGTAGGAGCATTAGGTGCAGCAGTGTACAGTAGTAGTGCATACAGCAGGAAGCAGCATTAGGTGCAGCAGTGTACAGTAGCAGTGTGTACAGGAGGAGCAGCATTAGGTGCAGCAGTGTACAGTAGCAGTGTGCACAGGGGGAGCAGCATTCAGTGCAGCGCTGTACAGTAGTAGTGTGTACAGCAGGAGCAGCATTAGGTGCAGCAGTGTACAATAGTAGTGCATACAGCAGGAGCAGCATTAGGTGCAGCAGTGTACAGTAGCAGTGTGTACAGCAGGAGCAGCATTAGGTGCAGCAGTGTACAGTAGCAGTGTGCACAGGAGGAGCAGCATTAGGTGCAGCAGTGTACAGTAGCAGTGTATACAGGAGGAGCAGCATTAGGTGCATAGTGCTACAGTAGTAGTATATACAGGAGGAGCAGCATTAGGTACAGCAGTGTACAGTAGTAGTATATACAGGAGGAGCAGCATTAGGTACAGCAGTGTACAGTAGTAGTATATACAGCAGGAGCAGCATTAGGTGCAGCAGTGTACAGTAGTAGTATATACAGGAGGAGCAGCATTAGGTACAGCAGTGTACAGTAGCAGTGCATACAGCAGGAGCAGCCTTAGGTGCAGCAGTGTACAGTACAGTAGTGTACAGCAGGAGCAGCATTAGGTGCAGCAGTGTACAGTAGCGTGTGTAACGGAGGTGCAGCCATTAGGGTGCAGCAGTGTACAGTAGTAGTATATACAGGAGGAGCAGCATTAGGTACAGCAGTGTACATTAGTAGTATATACAGGAGGAGCAGCATTAGGTGCAGCAGTGTACAGTAGTAGTATATACAGGAGGAGCAGCATTAGGTGCAGCAGTGTACAGTAGTAGTATATACAGGAGGAGCAGCATTAGGTGCAGCAGTGTACAGTAGTAGTATATACAGCAGGAGCAGCATTAGGTGCAGCAGTGTACAGTAGTAGAGGGTACAGCAGGAGCAGCATTAGGTGCAGCAGTGTACAGTAGTAGAGGTAGAGGGGGAGCAGCATTAGGTGCAGCAGTGTACAGTAGTAGTATATAAAGCAGGAGCAGCATTAGGTGCAGCAGTGCACAGTAGTAGTATAGACAGGGGGAGCAGCATTAGGTGCAGCAGTGTGCAGTAGTAGTGTGCACAGTAGTAGCAGCATTCAGTGCAGCAGTGTACAGTAGCAGTGTGCACAGGAGGAGCAGCATTAGGTGCAGCAGTGTACAGTAGTAGTATATACAGGAGGAGCAGCATTAGGTGCAGCAGTGTACAGTAGCAGTGTATACAGGAGGAGCAGCATTAGGTGCAGCAGTGTACAGTAGCAGTGTATACAGGAGGAGCAGCATTAGGTGCAGCAGTGTACAGTAGTAGTGTATACAGGAGGAGCAGCATTAGGTGCAGCAGTGTACAGTAGTAGTATATACAGGAGGAGCAGCATTAGGTGCAGCAGTGTACAGTAGTAGTATATACAGGAGGAGCAGCATTGGTACGCAGTGTTCCAGTAGTAGGTATATAAGGTGTAGCAGCTTTAGGTGCAGCAGTGTACTTGTAGTAGTAGTAGTACAGGAGGTGGCCGCATTAGGTGCAGCAGTGTACAGTAGTAGTATATACAGCAGGAGCAGCATTAGGTGCAGCAGTGTACAGTAGTAGAGTGTACAGGAGGAGCAGCATTAGGTGCAGCAGTGTATACAGTAGTAGCAGCATTCAGTGCAGCAGTGTACAGTAGAAGTATATACAGGATGAGCAGCATTAGGTGCAGCAGTGTACAGTAGTAGTATATACAGCAGGAGCAGCATTAGGTGCAGCAGTGTACAGTAGTAGAGGTATAGGGGGAGCAGCATTAGGTGCAGCAGTGTACAGTAGTAGTATATAAAGCAGGAGCAGCATTAGGTGCAGCAGTGCACAGTAGTAGTATAGACAGGGGGAGCAGCATTAGTTACAGCAGTGTACAGTAGTAGTATATACAGCAGGAGCAGCATTAGTTACAGCAGTGTACAGTAGCAGTGTGTACAGCAGGAGCAGCATTAGGTGCAGCAGTGTACAGTAGTAGTGTATACAGGAGGAGCAGCCTTAGGTGCAGCTGTGGACCGTAGTAGTATTTACAGGAGGAGCAGCATTTGGTGCCAGCAGTGTACAGTAGGTAGTGTATACAAGGTGGAGCTGTTTAGGTTGCAGCAGTGTACAGTAACAGTATATACAGTAGGAGCAGCATTCAGTGCAGCGCTGTACAGTAGTAGTATATACAGGAGGAGCAGCATTCAGTGCAGCAGTGTACAGTAGCAGTATATACAGGAGGAGCAGGATTAGGTGCAGCAGTATATACAGTAGTAGCAGCATTCAGTGCAGCGCTGTACAGTAGCAGTATATGCAGTAGTAGCAGCATTCAGTGCAGCGCTGTACAGTAGCAGTATATACAGTAGTAGCAGCATTCAGTGCAGCGCTGTACAGTAGCAGTATATACAGTAGTAGCAGCATTCAGTGCAGCGCTGTACAGTAGCAGTATATACAGTAGTAGCAGCATTAGGTGCAGCAGTGTACAGTAGTAGTATATACAGTCGTAGCAGCATTCAGTGCAGCGCTGTACAGTAGCAGTATTTTACAGTAGTAGCAGCATTCGGGTGCAGCGCTGTACGTAGCAATTATTTACAGTAGTAGCAGCATTCATTTGCAGCGTGTACATTTAGCAGTATATACAGTAGTTGCAGCATTCAGTGCAGCAGTGTACAGTAGTAGTATATACAGTAGTAGCAGCATTAGGTGCAGCGCTGTACAGTAGTAGTATATACAGTAGTAGCAGCATTCAGTGCAGCGCTGTACAGTAGTAGTATATACAGTAGTAGCAGCATTAGGTGCAGCAGTGTACAGTAGCAGTGTATACAGTATTAGCAGCATTCAGTGCAGCGCTGTACAGTAGCAGTGTTACATTTAGTAGCAGCATTCAGGGGCAGCGCTGTACAGTAGCAGTATATTACAGGAGGACAGCTTTTCAGTGCAGCGCTGTACAGTAGCAGTATATACAGTAGTAGCAGCATTCAGTGCAGCGCTGTACAGTAGTAGTGTGCACAGGAGGAGCAGCATTAGGTGCAGCGCTGTACAGTAGTAGTATATACAGGAGGAGCAGCATTAGGTGCAGCAGTGTACAGTAGTAGTGTATACAGGAGGAGCAGCATTAGGTGCAGCAGTGTACAGTAGTAGTATATACAGGAGGAGCAGCATTAGGTGCAGCAGTGTACAGTAGCAGTATATACAGTAGTAGCAGCATTAGGTGCAGCGCTGTACAGTAGCAGTATATACAGTAGGAGCAGCATTCAGTGCAGCAGTGTACAGTAGTAGTATATACAGTAGTAGCAGCATTCAGTGCAGCGCTGTACAGTAGCAGTATATACAGTAGTAGCAGCATTAGGTGCAGCAGTGTACAGTAGTAGTATATACAGGAGGAGCAGCATTCAGTGCAGCAGTATATACAGTAGTAGCAGCATTCAGTGCAGCGCTGTACAGTAGCAGTATATGCAGTAGTAGCAGCATTCAGTGCAGCGCTGTACAGTAGCAGTATATACAGGAGGAGCAGCATTCAGTGCAGCGCTGTACAGTAGCAGCACGGGTCCCCGCCTCCGTCCGTCCGGCAGCCAGTAGAGAGCGCACCTGGCCTCCAGCCCGCAGCCTCCTCCTGTATATAAGCGGCGGGCGGCGGCGGGCGGCGGGCAGTGAGCGGGGTGGCCGCCGGGGCTATGAGTGACGTTGTGTCCGTCCGCAGGTTGTGCCGCCGTCGCCGCTGATGATGGTGCTGTGGTGTCTGGCCGCACTGGCCGCCTGCCTCCTCTCCGTGGCGCTGCTCCTCGCCGTGTCCCAGCAGCTGTGGCAGCTCCGCTGGGCGAGCACCCGGGACAAGACCTGCAAGCTACCCCTGCCCCGCGGCAACATGGGCTTCCCGCTGGTGGGCGAGACCTTCCACTGGATCCTGCAGGTACCGACCCTCCGGGTGGCTGTCTGCTGTATCACCTGCCTTCTATACTACTTATGTGTTATCTCACCTGCATGCTATACTACTTATGTGTTATCTCACCTGCCTTCTATACTACTTATGTGTTATCTCACCTGCATGCTATACTACTTATGTGTTATCTCACCTGCATGCTATACTACTTATGTGTTATCTCACCTGCCTTCTATACTAGTTATGTTATATCACCAGACATATATAAAACTTATGTGTTATCTCACCTGCCGTGCTATATACTTATGTGTTATTTACCTGCCTTCTATACTACTTATGTGTTATCACCTGCCTTCTATACTACTTATGTGTTATCTCACCTGCCTTCTATACTACTTATGTGTTATCTCACCTGCATGCTATACTACTTATGTGTTATCTCACCTGCCTTCTATACTACTTATGTGTTATCTCACCTGCCTTCTATACTACTTATGTGTTATCTCACCTGCCTTCTATACTACTTATGTGTTATCACCTGCCTTCTATACTACTTATGTGTTATCTCACCTGCCTTCTATACTACTTATGTTATCTCACCTGCCTTCTATACTACTTATGTGTTATCTCACCTGCCTTCTATACTACTTATGTGTTATCTCACCTGCCTTCTATACTACTTATGTGTTATCACCTGCCTTCTATACTACTTATGTGTTATCTCACCTGCCTTCTATACTACTTATGTTATCTCACCTGCCTTCTATACTACTTATGTGTTATCTCACCTGCCTTCTATACTACTTATGTTATCTCACCTGCATGCTATAATACTTATGTGTTATCTCACCTGCCTTCTATACTACTTATGTGTTATCTCACCTGCATGCTATACTACTTATGTGTTATCTCACCTGCATGCTATACTACTTATGTGTTATCTCACCTGCCTTCTATACTACTTATGTGTTATCTCACCTGCATGCTATACTACTTATGTGTTATCTCACCTGCCTTCTATACTACTTATGTGTTATCTCACCTGCATGCTATACTACTTATGTGTTATCTCACCTGCCTTCTATACTACTTATGTGTTATCTCACCTGCATGCTATACTACTTATGTGTTATCTCACCTGCATGCTATACTAGTTATGTTATCTCACCTGCCTTCTATACTAGTTACGTTATCTCACCTGCCTTCTATACTAGTTACGTTATCTCACCTGCCTTCTATACTAGTTATGTTTTCACCTGCCTTCTATACTAGTTATGTTATCTCACCTGCCTTCTATACTAGTTAGGTTATCTCACCTGCCTTCTATACTAGTTATGTTATCTCGCGGGCCTTCTATAGTAGTTATGTTATCTCACCTGCCTTCTATACTAGTTATGTTATCTCTCCTGCCTTCTATACTAGTTATGTTATCTCACCTGCCTTCTATTCTAGTTACGTTATTTCTCCTGCCTTCTATACTACTTATGTGTTATCACCTGCCTTCTATACTACTTATGTGTTATTACCTGCATGCTATTCTAGTCATATAATATCACCTGCCTTCTATATTACTTATGTATTCTATACCAGTTATGTGTTATTACCTTCCTTCTATACTAGTTATGTGTTATTACCTGCCTTCTATACTAGTTATGTGATCTTATCTGAATGCTATGGTAGTGATATAAAATCACCTGCCTTCTATATTAGTTATCTCACCTGCATGCTATTCTAGTCGTGTAATATCACCTGCCTTCTATATTACTTATGTATTCTATACTAGTTATGTGTTATTACCTGTCTTTTATACTAGTTATGTGATCTTATCTGAATGCTATAGTAGTGATATAAAATCACCTGCCTTCTATACTAGTTGTGTTATTACCTGCATGCTATTCTAGTCCTGTAATGTCACCAGCCTTATATAGTAGTTATGTTATCTCACCTGCATGCTATTCTAGTCGTGTAATCTCACCTGCCTTCTATATTTCTTATTTATTCTATACTAGTCATGTGTTATTACCTGCCTTTTATACTAGTTATGTGATCTTATCTGAATTCTATAGTAGTGATATAAAATCACCTGCTTTCTATATTATTTATCTTACCTGCATGCTATTCTAGACATGTAATATCACCTGCCTTCTATACTAGTTATGTGTTATTATCTGCCTTCTATACTCGTCATGTTATCTTACTTACATGCTATTCTAGTCATGTAATATCACCTACCTTCTATACTAGTTGTTATGGTATCTTACCTGCATGTTATTCTAGTCATGTAATATCACCAGCCTTCGATACTAGTTATGTTATCTTACCTGAATGCTATCCTAGTCATGTAATATCACTTACCTTCTATACTAGTTATGTGTTATTACCTGCCTTCTATACTTGTCATGTTATCTTACCTGTATACTATTCTAGCCATATATCACCTGCATTCTATACTAGCTATATTATCTTACCTGCATGTTCCTCTAATCTTGTAATATCACCTGCCTTCTAAACTAGTTATGTTATCTTACCTGTATGCTATTTTAATCATGTAATATCACCTGCCTTCTATACTAGTTGTTATTACCTACATGCTATTCTAGTCATATAATATCACCTGCCTTCTATACTGTATATATTATCTCACCTGAATGCTATATTAGTGTTGTAATATCACCTGCTTTCTATTTTAGTTGTTTTCATACATGCATGCTATTCTAGTCATGTAATATCACCTGCCTTCTATACTAGTTGTTACCTTACCTATATGCTATTTTAATCATGTAATTTTTCCTGCCTTCTATACTAGTTATTACCTGCCTTCTCTTCTAGTTATGTGTTATTACCTGCATGCTATTCAAGTCATATAATATTGCCTGCCTTCTATACTAGTTATATTATCTCACCTACATGTAATATCACTAGTCATATTTTACCACCTTCCTTCTATACTAGTTATGTAATATCAACTACCTACTATACTAGTCATGTAATATTGCATATCTTTTATACTAGTCATGTTATATCACCTGCATTCTTTACCTGCCATGTTATTCTACCTGCCTGCTTTACTAGTTATATCACCTGCTTTCTATAATAGTTATTTAACATCACCTGCCTTAAAGATTAGATGTTATATTAACTGTATTTGATTTTAGTGGTTATATTACCTGTTTGTTAAATCAGTGATGTTATATCACCTGCCTTCTACACTAGTCATGTTATATTACATGCCTGTGATCATAGTGATGTTATATTACCTGTGTGTGATAATATTAGTATTATATCGCCTGTCTGTGAGATTAGTGATGTTATACTACCTGGCAGTGACACTATTACTTGTATATTACCTGCTTGTGATATTAGTGATGTGACGTCACCTGGCCATGATATCAGTGGTTATATTGCCCGTCTGTGGTATTAGTGATGTTATATCTCCTGCCTTCTATACTAGTCATGTTACATTCCCTGTCACTGATATGCGTGATATTATATGATCTGCCTTTGATATTAGTGATGTTCTATTACCTGTCTCCTATACATAGGAATGTTCTTTTACCTTCCTGTCACACCAGTGACATTATTTTACTCATATGTCACACCTGGGACAGTATTTTACTCACCTGTGACACTGGGGCCGGTATCTTATTCACCTGTGACACTGGGGCCGATATCTCATTCACCTGTGACACTGGGGCCGGTATCTCATTCACCTGTGACACTGGGGCCAGTATCTTATTCACCTGTGACACTGGGGCCGGTATCTAATCACCTGTGACACTGGGCCGGTATCTTTACCTGTGACCGGGCGATATCTCATTCACCTGTGACACTGGGGCCGGTATGTTATTCACCTGTGACACTGGGGCCGGTATCTTATTCACCTGTGACACTGGGGCCGGTATTTTATTCACCTGTGACACTGGGGCCGGTATCTTATTCACCTGTGACACTGGGGCCGGTATCTTATTCACCTGTGACACTGGGGCCAGTATCTTATTCACCTGTGACACTGGGGCCGGTATCTAATTCACCTGTGACACTAGGGCCGGTATCTCATTCACCTGTGACACTCGGGCCGTTATCTTACTCACCTGTGACACTGGGGCCGGTATCTTATTCACCTGTGACACTGGGGCCGTTATCTAATTCACCTGTGACACTGGGGCCGGTATCTCATTCACCTGTGACACTGGGGCCGGTATCTTATTCACCTGTGACACTGCGGCTGGTATGTTATTCACCTGTGACACTGCGGCTGGTATCTTATTCACCTGTGACACTGGCAGTGGTATATTATTCACCTGTGACACTGGGGCCGGTATCTGATTCACCTGTGGGCATGGGCGGTATCTTACTCACCTGTGACACTGGAAATAGTATATTATTCACCTGTGACACTGGGGCCGGTATCTTATTCACCTGTGACACTGGGGCCGGTATCTTATTCACCTGTGACACTGGAAATAGTATATTATTCACCTGTGACACTGGGGCCGGTATCTTATTCCCTGTGACACTGGAAATAGTATATTATTCACCTGTGACACTGGGGCCGGTATCTTATTCACCTGTGACACTGGGGCCGGTATTTTAGAGGCATACGTTGCCCTTCTTGTGACACCAGTGACATCATTAGCAGGTCAGTGCTTCCCTCTGCGGGTGGCGCTGTGCCCCCTGCTTGCTGACGCTCTCCCTGTCTCTCCCCCCTGTGCTCTGCTGTCACTCTTTGTCTGCCCCCTCTGGGATGGATCTTTCCTGTGACCTCTTCACACACTCGGGTCCACACCCTATTAGTTCTTGCCCCTCTTACCCCTCGGCTTGTCTCCTCTGCCCCAGCCCTGACCACCCCCGCTCCACCCTGTCACAGCTCACAAGGCTGACTCTAGTGACATCATAACATTGTGAGCTGCCGGTGACGTCACACTGTTACCTGAGCCCCTGCTTAATGCTGGACTCTATGAGCATAAGGTCCTGGAGGGGGGGGGGGGTCACCATCCCCGGCCGCCAGCAGGGCCGCGAGTGAGGGGGTCATTGAGTCACTGAGGGGTCACCACACCGGGGGCTCCCCTGCTCTGCTGCAATGGGAAGGATGCTATCAGAGGAGTCTGTGGTGCTGCAACAGCTGTGACAGTGCAGTGTCTGGCAGTGCTATGTTATACAGTGTGATACCAGGGACAGGGCAATGTATTAGTGGTGGCAGTGACAGTGCAGGGTCATACAGTGTGATGTCAGTGCTATATCTTACAGGGTGACATCAGTGACAGTTTTATGTCATACATTATTGATATGTGACAATTCTACCTCATACAGTGTGATGTCACAGTGATGCTGTTGTGCAGTATAAGGTCACTGGCAGTGCTATGTATTGCAGTCTGATGTCACAGTGATGCTGTTGTGCAGTATGAGGTCACTGGCAGTGCTGTGTATTGCAGTGTGATGTCACAGTGATGCTGTTGTGCAGTATGAGGTCACTGGCAGTGCTGTGTATTGCAGTGTGATGTCACAGTGATGCTGTTGTACAGTATAAGGTCACTGGCAGTGTGCTGTGTATTGCAGTGTGATGTCACAGTGACGCTGTTGTACAGTATAAGGTCACTGGCAGTGCTGTGTATTGCAGTGTGATGTCACAGTGATGCTGTTGTACAGTATAAGGTCACTGGCAGTGCTGTGTATTGCAGTGTGATGTCACAGTGATGCTGTTGTGCAGTATGAGGTCACTGGCAGTGCTGTGTTTTGGGCAGTGTGATGTCACGTGTTTCTGTTTGTCAGGATAAGGTCACTGGGCAGTGCTGGGATTGCAGTGTGATGTCACAGTGATGCTGTTGTTCAGTATGTGGTCTCTGGCAGTGCTGTGTATTGCAGTGTGATGTCACAGTGATGCTGTTGTGCAGTATGAGGTCACTGGCAGTGCTGCGTATTGCAATGTGATGTCACAGTGATTCTGTTGTACAGGATAAGGTCACTGGCAGTGCTGTGTATTGCAGTGTGATGTCACAGTGATGCTGTTGTGCAGTATAAGGTCACTGGCAGTGCTGTGTATTGCAGTGTGATGTCACAGTGACGCTGTTGTGCAGTATAAGGTCACTGGCAGTGCTATGTATTGCAGTGTGATGTCACAGTGACGCTGTTGTCCAGGATAAGGGTCACTGGCAGTGCTGTGTATTGCAGTGTGATGTCACAGTGATGCTGTTGTGCAGTATAAGGTCACTGGCAGTGCTGTGTATTGCAGTGTGATGTCACAGTGACGCTGTTGTGCAGTATGAGGTCACTGGCAGTGCTGTGTATTGCAGTGTGATGTCACAGTGACGCTGTTGTGCAGTATAAGGTCACTGGTAGTGCTATGTATTGCAGTGTAATGTCACAGTGACGCTGTTATACAGGATAAGGTCGCTGGCAGTGCTGTGTATTGCAGTGTGATGTCACAGTGACGCTGTTGTCCAGGATAAGGTCACTGGCAGTGTGCTGTGTATTGCAGTGTGATGTCACAGTGACGCTGTTGTACAGTAGAAGGTCAGGGGCAGTGCTGTGTATTGCAGTGTGATGTACAGTGAGTGGGGGCATTTAAAGGTAAATGGCAGTGGGTGTTTTTCAGGTGATGTCATGGAGTGTTGTCAGTTAGGCACGGGCAGTGCTGTGTATTCAGTGTGATGTCACAGTGACGGTTGTCGTAAAAGCACTGGCAGTGCTGTGTTTGCGTGTGTTTGGTCACAGTGACTTTTGTGCAGATAAGGTCATGGCGTGTGTTGTATTGCGTGTGATGTCACGTGATTTTTGTACGGGTTAAGGGCCAGGGGCGGGTTTTGTGGTATTGCAGTGTGATGTCACAGTGATGTGTTGTACGGGTTTTGGTCATGGCAGGGGCTGTGTATTGCTTTGTGTCACAGTGAGCTGTTGTAAGTAGAGGCACTGGCGTCTGAAATCGGTGTAGCTGTAATAGTAGTTCTCCTTCATATTAAGTAATGTCAATAGCGGTGCCGTAAGGGCGCCCCCCTTTTTTTCATGCAGTGTAATCCAGTGCGATGCCAGTGAGCGTTAATATCCACAATTACAGCTCTATAAAGCAAACACAGCGCTGGGGGGTCGGAGCCGAAGTCACATCCTCGGGCGATAATACAGGTTGTAATTGATACAATCAGACGCCGATACATTGTTGGATACATTGCTGGTTATATTGTTGGATACATTGTTGGATACATTGCTGGTTATATTGTTGGATACATTGCTGGTTACATTGCTGGTTATATTGTTGGATACATTGTTGGATACATTGCTGGTTACATTGCTGGTTATATTGTTGGATACATTGTTGGATACATTGCTGGTTATATTGTTGGATACATTGCTGGATACATTGTTGGATACATTGCTGGTTATATTGCTGGATACATTGCTGGTTATATTGTTGGATACATTGCTGGTTATATTGTTGGATACATTGTTGGATACATTGCTGGTTATATTGTTGGATACATTGCTGGTTATATTGTTGGATACATTGCTGGTTATATTGCTGGTAAATTTTGGATACTTGCTGGTTAATTTTTTGGTTAATTGGGTTATTTGTTGGAAAAACATTGTTGGTAATTGTTGGTTAATTGTTGGGATTTTTTGCTGGTTATATTGTTGGATACATTGTTGGTAATTGTGGTTTAAATTGTTGGAAATTTTTGGGGATAATTGTTGGTTAATTGCTGGTTTTTCATTCTGTTTATATTGTTGGATACATTGCTGGTTATATTTTTGGATACATTGCTGGTTATATTGTTGGATACATTTGGATCATTTGGGGGTTATATTTTTGGATAATTGGGGTTAATTGCTGGAAAATTTTTGGGGATACTTGCGGGTTTATAATTTTGGATCTTTGGGGTTTAATTTTTGGTAATTGCGGATACTTTGCGGATACATTTTTGGATACATTGTTGGATACTTCGGGTTATTTGTTGGTTAATTGCTATAATTTTTCTGGTTATATTTTTGGTACTTTGGGTTATTTTGTTGGATACATTGCTGGTTATATTGTTTTTTACATTTCTGTTTATTTTTTGAACATTCCTGGTTAATTGTTGGTTAATTGTTTGGATACTTTTTGCTTTAATTGTGGTTATATTGGGGATACATTTTTGGAAAATTTTCTGTTTTTTTGTTGGATACATTGTGGTTAATTGCTGGTACATTGCTGGTTTAATTGTTTTTACATTGTTTGGATACATTGTGGTTAATTCTGGTTATTTTTGTTGGATACTTTCCGGGTTAAATTTTGCGGTTATATTTTTGGGAACATTGTTTGGATACATTCGGGTTATTTTTTTAGGATACATTTTGGAAATTTTGGGGTTATATTGTTGGATACATTGCTGGTTATATTGTTGGATACATTGCTGGTTATATTGCTGGATACATTGTTGGATACATTGCTGGATACATTGCTGGTTATATTGTTGGATACATTGCTGGTTATATTGTTGGATACATTGTTGGATACATTGCTGGTTATATTGTTGGATACATTGTTGGATACATTGCTGGTTATATTGTTGGATACATTGTTGGATACATTGCTGGTTATATTGTTGGATAACAATTTGTTTTTATAATTGCGGGGGTTTAATTTTGGAAAATTTATTTGTTGGATAATTGCTGGTTTATATTGGGGGGTTCTTTGCGGGATACATTGCTGTTACATTGCTGTTTAGGGTTTTGTTGGTTACATGCTGGAAATATTGGGGATACTTTTTTTTGGTACATGCTGGAACATTTTTGGGATACATTGCTGGTAAAATTTGCGGGTTTTATATTTTGGAACATTGTGTTTATATTGTTGGATACTTTGTTGGATACATTGCGGGTTCTTTATTTAAATACATTCTGGTTTATTTTTTGGGAAAAATTTGCTGGTTATATTGTTGGATACATTGCTGGTTAAATTTTTTTGGATACTTGCGGTTCATTTTTGGATACATTGTTTAAAATTGGGGATAATTGCTGGTTATTTTGCTGGATATATTGTTGGATACATTGCTGGTTATATTGCTGGTTATATTGTTGGATACATTGTTGGATACATTGCTGGTTATATTGCTATACATGGGATAATTTGGAAAAATTTGTGGAACTTTTGGATACATGCGGGTTATATTGGGAAATTCGGATACATTGGAACATTGTTGGTAATTGTGTAATTGTTGGATACATTGTGGATACTTGTGGCCCCTTTGTTGGATCATTGTGTTATATTGTGGATAATTGTGGTTATATTGGGATAATTGGGGATACATTGTGGTTAATTTTGATACATTGTGGTTTATTTTTTGGGATACATTGCGGGGTTCTTTGTTGGTAATTGTGGTTACATTGTGGATAATTGCTGGTTTTTTTTTTTATATTGTTGGATATATTGCTGGATACATTGTTGGATACATTTCTGGATACATTGATGTTTACATTGTTGGATACATTGCTGTTTTTGTGGTAATTGTTGGATACATGCGGGGTTAATTGTTGGATAATTGCGTTATTTTTTGGATACTTTTTCGATAATTCCGGTTTAATTGTTGGATATTTTGGGGGGAAATGCGGGTAATTGGTTATATTTGTTTGTAATTGCTTTTTTATATTGTTGGATACATTGCTGGATACATTGCTGGATACATTGCTGGTTATATTGTTGGATACATTGCTGGATACATTGCTGGATAATTTGGGCGGTTAAATGTTGGATACTTGCTGTTTAAAATTGTTTGGTCATTTCGGGTTTTTTTTGGGATCATTGTTTTATGCATTGCTGGTTAATTGTGGTTACATTGCGGGTTTACATTGGTGGTTAAATTTTTGGATACATTGCTGGTTATTGTTGGATACATTGCTGGATACATTTGGATACATTGTTGGATACAGGGGATAATTTTTTGGTTAAAAATTCTGTTAAAATTGCTGGTCTTTGTTGGTAATTTTTTGGATACATTGTTGGTTACATTGTTGGTAATTGTTGGTACATTGGGGTTATTTTTGTGGATACATTGCGGGTTATATTGCTGGATAATTTTTGGTACATTTGTTGGTACATTGTTTTTTAATTTTTGGAAATTGCTGGTTATATTGCTGGATACATTGCTGGTTATATTGTTGGATACATTGTTGGATACATTGGGTTAATTTTGGTACATTGTTGGTTTAAACATTGCGGGGTTAATGGGGTTACATGCTGGTTATATTGTTGGATACATTGCTGGTTATATTGCTGGTTACATTGCTGGTTATATTGTTGGATACATTGCTGGTTATATTGTTGGATACATTGCTGGTTATATTGTTGGATACATTGCTGGTTATATTGTTGGATACATTGTTGGATACATTGCTGGATACATTGCTGGATACATTGCTGGATACATTGTTGGATACATTGTTGGATACATTGTTGGATACATTGTTGGATTTCGGGCCCTGTCCAAAAAGTTCAGTACAGACAGCCAGGGAAAAGGGAAACAGGAGTAGGGGGGGTCGGGCTTTTTTTGGCCAGTGTTGTTCTGATTGCTCGGTTTGTTCTCCTGCCACCTGGAGGCGTCATTACAGCTTCTTGTTGTGCGGTCAGTGGCAGAGCCATACAATGTCGTGTAGTACAAGCGCCAGTGTCTGGGATACAGTGAATATAAGATCAAGGAGAGAAGAGCAATTATCTCAGAGATCAGCGCCGCTCACCTGGGGGGATGGGAGAACCACCCAACACCATCGACACAAACCGCATAAAACCCAACGATTAACCTACTATCTAAATCCTCCAAATCCCCACCATAAATCCCCGGATAACTTCAAACACTAACCCCTTCAACATTATACAATCACTACCCTTTTCTATCTATTCTATCTATCTATCTATCTATCTATCTATCTTTTTCATCTATCTATTTTTATCTTTTATTTTCTATCTATCTCATATCTATCTATCTCATATCCATCTTTTCCCATATATCTTATCTATCTCTTTTCATATTTTCTATCTTTTTCTTTTACATATTAATCTATCTATCTATCTATCTATCTATTTCTATCATCATAATCTATCTATCTTTCTATCTATCTATCTATCTATCTATCTTATCTATCTATCTCTATCAATTATCTATCTATCTATCTATCTATTTTATCGCAAACTTCATTTTCTATCTATCTATCTATCTCATATCTATCTATCTATCTATCTATTTTATCTACCTATCTATCATCTATTTCTATCTCATATCTATCTATTTTATCTATCTATCTATCTTCTCATATCTATCTATCTATCTATCATCTATCTATTTTCTATTATCTATCTATCTCATATCTATCTATTCTATCTATTCTTTTTATCTATCTATCTATCTTCTATCCTTTTCTATCTATCTATCTCATTCTATCTATCTATCTATCTATCTATTCCCATCTATCTATCATCATATCTATCTATCTATCTATCTCATATCTATCTCATATCTATCTTTATTATCTATCTATCCCATCTATCTATCTTATCTATCTATTATTCTATCTATCCTATCTATTTTATCTATCTAAACTATCTATCTATCACACCTCTCCCCCTTTAACATTACTCTTTCACCCTTCCTTGCCTTCATCTCATTTCTTTTTTCCCCTACTTTTATTTCACATGGGCCCCCCCTTTCCCCTAGCATCACTCTTTAGGCCACAAATTACACATCTAATTACTTCCCTTCTAACAAATCATCTTAACAAAATCTTCACAACTTTTTCCCAATTAACCCCTCCTCCCCCAGCACAGAGGCGCTGTTAGCCTTCCTCTTCTCTCCTCCCCCCCGGCCGAGGCGGGATCCCCCCTCCCCCCAGGCACGAGGCGGGTATTAACCCCTTCTACCCAATCACTGAGGGCTGGTGATTAACCCCTCCTCCCCCAGACACAGAGGCTGCTGATTAACCCCTCCTCCCCCAGACACAGAGGCTGCTGATTAACCCCTTCTTCCCTAGACACCGAGGCTTGTGATTAACCCCTTCTCCCCCAGACACAGAGGCTGCTGATTAACCCCTCCTCCCCCAGACACAGAGGCTGTGATTAACCCCTTCCTCCCCCAGACACAGAGGCTGGTGATTAACCCCTCCTCCCCCCAGACACAGAGGCTGGTGATTAACTACTTCTCCCCCATACACAGAGGCCGCTGAATAACCCCTTCACCAGACACAGAGGCCGCTGATTAACCCCTCCTCCCCCAGACACAGAGGCTGCTGATTAACCCCTTTCCCCTAACACAGAGGCTGCTGATTAACCCCTGCTCCCCCAGACACAGAGGCTGCTGATTAACCCCTCCTCCCCCAGACACAGAGGCTGCTGATTAACCCCTTCTCCCCCAGACACAGAGGCTGCTGATTAACCCCTTCTTCCCTAGACACAGAGGCTGGTGATTAACCCCTCCTCCCCCCAGACACAGAGGCTGCTGATTAACCCCTCCTCCCCCAGACACAGAGGCTGCTGATTAACCCCTCCACCCCCAGACACAGAGGGTGCTGATTAACCCCTTCTTCCCTAGACACAGAGGCTGGTGATTAACCCCTTCCCCCCCTAGACACAGTGGCTGGTGATTAACCCCTTCTCCCCCAGACACAGAGGCTGCTGATTAACCCCTTCTCCCCCAGACACAGAGGCTGCTGATTAACCCCTTCTCCCCTAGACACAGAGGCTGGTGATTAACCCCTTCTCCCCTAGACACCGAGGCTTGTGATTAACCCCTCCTCCCCCCAGACACAGAGGCTGGTGATTAAACCCACCTACCCAAGACACAGAGGCTTGTGATTAACCCCTTCTCCCCCCAGACACAGAGGCTGGTGATTAACCCCTTCCCCAGACACAGAGGCTGGTGATTAACCCCTTCCCCAGACACAGAGGCTGGTGATTAACCCCTTCTCCCCCAGACACAGAGGCTGGTGATTAACCCCTCCTCCCCCCAGACACAGAGGCTGGTGATTAACCCCTCCTCCCCCAGACACAGAGGCTGGTGATTAACCCCTCCTCCCCCCAGACACAGAGGCTGGTGATTAACCCCTTCTCTCCCAGACACAGAGGCTGATTAACCCTTGAGGTCTCTGTAGGCTGCTCATTTATATGACTGGTAGCTGTTGTGTTTGGCTCATAGAGGCAGTGACCCCACTGAGGAGCAGTGCAGGAGTCTCCTGGGTCTTCAGGGGTTACAGGTCCAGCCTCCTGGGTGATGCCGCCAGGTCTCCACCCATCCCCGGGTTTCTTGAAAACCTTCATCGCAGAGTAATAACCCTGGGTCATAGTGCCCCCTGCCCGCAGAGTGTGTGATGGCAGTGCCCCCTGGGATGTCCCCCATCCTCTAACCTCAGTACAGGACCCCACCTCACCTGTGTCACCCTCTATACTGGCCTGCCCCAGTGCCCTGTATATGATATGGTTATAGAGAAGCCCTATAAATGATAAGGGTTATATACAGCCCTGTACATTATATGGTTATATACAACTCTCCACATTATATAATAGGTCTGTACATTATAAACAGTTCTGTACATTATATATTAGCTTGGTACATTATATACAGTTCTGTACATTATATATTAGTTCTGTACATTATATATTAGTTCTGTACATCATATATAACTCTGTACATTATATATTAGTTCTGTACATTATATACAGCTCTGTACATTATATATTAGGTCTGTACATTATATATTAGCTCTGTACATTATATATTCGTTCTGTACATTATATATAGCTCTGTACATTATATATTCGTTCTGTACATTATATATTCGTTCTGTACATTATATACAGCTCTGTACATTATATATTAGGTCTGTACATTATATATTAGCTCTGTACATTATATAATGTATAGAGCTATATATAATGTATAGAGCTATATATAATGTATAGAGCTATATATAATGTACAGACCTAATATATAATGTACAGACCTAATATATAATGTACAGAGCTGTATATAATGTACAGAACGAATATATAATGTACAGAGCTATATATAATGTACAGAGCTGTATATAATATACAGAGCTGTATTTAATGTACAGAGCTGTATATAATGTACAGAACGAATATATAATGTACAGAACGAATATATAATGTACAGAGCTAATATATAATGTACAGACCTAATATATAATGTACAGAACTAATATATAATGTAAAGACCTAATATATAATGTACAGAGCTGATATATAATGTACAGACCTAATATTTAATGTACAGACCTGATATATAATGTAAAGACCTAATATATAATGTACAGAAGTGACATATAATGTACAGAACGAATATATAATGTACAGAGCTGATATATAATGTACAGACCTGATATATAATGTACAGACCTGATATATAATGTACAGAAGTGACATATAATGTACAGAGCTGTATATAATGTACAGACCTAATATATAATATACAGAGCTGATATATAATGTAAAGACCTGATATATAATGTACAGAAGTGACATATAATGTACAGAACGAATATATAATGTACAGAGCTGATATATAATGTACAGACCTAATATATAATGTACAGAGCTGTATATAATCATATCATGTACATATCATTTACACATGTAAACAGGTTCCTACATGTGGCCCATTATGTTGATACAACCTCATCGTGACCTGAATGGGATGAGATTGCCGCAGACCCTGGGCGCTTTCCATTCACTGACAGCAATCACAGATCTGGCTCCTCGGCCGGAGATCGCGTGTAACTCTCTGCGGCCCGGCCTGCAGTACTCCCCGTCCCCGACAGGTGTCACTCATCATCTGCGCAGCGCAGAGCGCACCCGGGAGCCGCATCTAATGAGGAGGTCCCGGGAGTCCGAACCGCGCAGGGAACCTTACTATGGGCTGCAGAGTGCGGACAGCACCTGCACCTCTACAAATGCAGAGGAATCAGGGCTGTGAGGATGTGCCCCCCACACAGGGGGAGGCTGAGGCTTCTGGGCCCCAGTGCAGCCCCAGCTCTGGCCTCCTCTGATGGAGCCAGTCAGTGGCGGCTCCCCCCTCTGAGGACCCTCTGCAGCAGGTGCCTGTGGGGCTGTGAGTCACATGAAGCTCACCTTTCTCATCTTGCCTTGTCTCTAAAACTACAACTCCCAGCATGCCCTGACAACCTCCCTGCCCCAAACAGCTAGTGCTTTCCAAGTTGTTACAAAACTACAACACCCAGCATGTCCTGACAACCTTCCTGCCCCAAACAGGCTCATGTGTGCAGTGATCTCCATCCTGTGGCTCTTCAGTTGTGATAAAACTACAACTCCCAGCATGCTCTGACAACCTTCCTGTCCTCAAACAGGTTCTTCTGGGCAGTGATCTCTACCCTGTGGCTCTTGAGCTGTGGTAAAACTACAACTCCCAGCATGTCCTGACAACCTTCCTGCCCCAAACAGGCTCATGTGTTCAGTGATCTCCATCTTGTGGCTCTTCAGTTGTGATAAAACTACAACTCCCAGCATGCTCTGACAACCTCCCTGCCCCAAACAGGCTTATGTGTGCAGTGATCTCCATCCTGTGGCTCTTCAGTTGTGATAAAACTACAACTCCCAGCATGCCCTGACAACCTCCCTGCTGCAAACAGGTAGTGTTTTCCAAGTTGTTACAAAACTACAACTCCCAGCATGCCCTGATAACCTCCCTGCCCCAAACAGGCTCATGTGTGCAGTGATCTCCATCCTGTGGCTCTGACTCCCAGAATGTCCTGACAACCTATTAGTCTACAAAACAGCTTCTTCTGGACAGTCAACTCCAACTTGTTTCCAAACTACAACTCCCAGCATGCTCTGATGACCTTCCTGTCCTCAAACAGGTTCTTCTGGGCAGTGATCTCTCCCCTGGGGCTCTTCAGCTGTGGTAACACTACAACTCCCAGCATGTCCTTACAACGATTCTTTCTCCAAACATGTAGTGATTTCCAAGCTGTTACAGAACTACAACTCCCAGCATGCTCTGTCAGCCTTGCTGTCCCCACACCGGTTCTTCCGGGCACTGAGCTCTACCCTGTGGCTCTCTGACAACTTTTCTGTCCCCAAACAGTGATTTCCAAGCTGTGACAAGACTACAACTCCCAGCGTGCCCTGACAATCTGATTGCACCAATCTGGTCTGCCGCCGCTGCAGGCTCCGCACAGCAGATGCCTCTCTGGGATTCCTTTCGGGGGACGGTGCAGGGTAGATTCCTTTTTCCACCGGCTTCATCCAAAAACAGTCGACGGCTAAAAATACCCTTTCCCTTGTATGAATTGGCCGCGGCGGCGCCACATGAAGGGGGTCTTTGTGCTGCTGTGGAAATGTTGTACAAATATCTCTTTATTAATGGCACAAAAACGACTTTAATTATATTGACGTAGATCAGAAAGCCGGTCCCCGAAGTGCGAGCCCTGCACAAGCGCGCCTGTGTGCGGAGGGCCCCGGAGCATGGCGCGCTTACATTACCGCCATATCGATATCCTAATAACCCCTGCTTGTTTATATGGTGCTGGGGAGGGGGGGGGCAGGAGGTCTTGGGCCACAGAGCTCGCAGTCATCCCCCCCCCCCTCCGAACGCTCCTGAAGAGACTGGTACAATAATAAATAAGGTCACACTGTATGGAGCCGCTCACCAGGTGGGGGAGGAACTCAGCCCCAGTGTAGATTAAGGGAGAACTGAGCTCCTTGTGGAGAGCACGGACACTCGCAGGCAGTGCTCCCTGGGAAAAGAGGTATGCAAATGAGCTCTCCTCCGGGAAGAAGAACGCTATCTCCCTAGCGACACTTTCTGTTCTATGGGAGTTCCCAGTACAGGGAGCGCTGTGTTCTCCATTCTGTTCTATGGGAGTTCCCAGTACAGGGGAGCGCTTTGTTCTCCATTCTGTTCTATGGGAGTTCCAATACAGGGGAGCGCTATGTTCTCCATTCTGTACTATGGGAGTTCCCAGTACATGGGAGCGCTGTGTTCTCCATTCTGTTCTATGGGAGTTCCCAGTACAGGGGAGCGCTATGTTCTCCATTCTGTTCTATGGGAGTTCCCAGTACAGGGGAGCGCTGTGTTCTGGATTCTATTCTATGGGAGTTCCCAGTACAGGGGAGTGCTGTGTTCTCCATTCTGTTCTATGGGAGTTGCTGGTACAAGGGAACGCTGTGTTCTCCATTCTGTTCTATGGGAGTTCCCAATACAGGAAAGCGCTATGTTCTCCATTCTGTTCTATGGGAGTTCCCAGTACAGGGGAGCGCTGTGTTCTCCATTCTCCTCTATGGGAGTTCCCAGTACAAGGGAGCGCTGTGTTCTATATTCTGTTCTATGGGAGTTCCCAGTACAGGGGATCGCTGTGTTCTCCATTCTGTTCTATGGGCGTTCCCAGTACAGGGAGTGCTGTGTTCTCTCCATTCTGTTCTATGGGAGTTCCCAATACAGGAAAGCGCTATGTTCTCCATTCTCCTCTATGGGAGTTCCCAGTACAAGGGAGCGCTGTGTTCTCCATTCTGTTCTATGGGAGTTCCCAATACAGGAAAGCGCTATGTTCCCCCATTCTGTTCTATGGGAGTTCCCAGTACAAGGGAGCGCTGTGTTCTCCATTCTGTTCTTTGGGAGTTCCCTGTACAGGAGAGCGCTGTGTTCTCCATTCTGTTCTACGGGAGTTCCCAGTACAGGGGAGCGCTGTGTTCTCCATTCTGTTCTATGCGAGTACCCAGTACAGGGGAGCGCTGTGTTCTCCATTCTGTTCTATGAGAGTTCCCAGTACAGGGGAGCTCTGTGTTCTCCATTCTCTTCTATGGGAGTTCCCAGTACAGGGGAGAGCTGTGTTCTCTCCATTCTCCTCTATGGGAGTTCCCAGTACAAGGGAGTGCTGTGTTCTCCATTCTGTTCTATGGGAGTTCCCAATACAGGAAAGCGCTATGTTCTCCATTCTCCTCTATGGGAGTTCCCAGTACAGGGGAGCACTGTGTTCTCTCCATTCTGTTCTATGAGAGTTCCCAGTACAGGGGAGCGCTGTGTTCTCCAGTCTGTTCTATGGGAGTTCCCAGTACAGGGGAGTGCTGTGTTCTCTCCATTCTTCTGAGGAGTTCCCAGTACATGGGAGTGCTGTGTTCTCCATTCTGTTCTATGGGAGTTCCCAATACAGGAAGCGCTTTGTTCTCCATTCCCCTTTCTATGGGAGTTCCCAGTACAGGGGAGCACTGTGTTCTCTCCATTCTGTTCTATGGGAGTTCCAGTACAGGGGAGCGCTGTGTTCTCCATTCTGTTCTATGCGAGTTCCCAGTACAGGGGAGCACTGGGTTCTCCATTTTCCTCTATGGGAGTTCCCAGTATAGGGAGCGCTGTGTTCTCCAGTCTGGTCTATGGGAGTTCCCAGTACAGGGAGCGCTGTGTTTTCCATTCTGTTCTGTGGGTGTTCCCAGTACAGGGGAGCAGTGTGTTCTCTCCATTCTGTTCTATAGGAGTTCCCAGTACAGGGAGCGCTGTGTTTTCCATTCTGTTCTATGGGAGTTCCCAGTACAGGGGAGCACTGTGTTCTCTCCATTCTGTTCTATGGGGGTGTGAGGAATAGCTGTCAGCTGGGCATGCATGTATATGGGGACAAGAGGAATAGGTGGTGGTTTGGCTGAGTGTATGTTTGAGGGGATATGAGGATTAACCTTCCAGCTATCAGGTATTTGCCACCTTAGGGCTCACATCCTTCTTCTAGGACGTGGGGGGTGCGCCAGTGTGCAGCCCTCCAGTCCCACAGTGGGGGGAGGGGCGGCTTGTCCCAGGACATCAAGCTTCTCTCCATACTTTTTCCAGGTGGTCACATTGCTGTGTTTTCCTGAGGCGGTGACGTGGGCCGCTCCGGCGTGTTTGTGTATTTTGTCAGATTACACGCCGTGTGCTGGGGCAGCCGAATAACCACAACCTCAGAGGAACACTTTCCATCACCCCAGCCTCACGCCGTGCCCTCTGCAGAGCATCGCCACCAGGTCCGGCACACTGCACTGCAGAGCATCGCCACCAGGTCCGGCACGCTGCACTGCAGGCAAACGCCACAGGTCCGGCACGCTGCACTGCAGAGCATCGCCACCAGGTCCGGCACGCTGCACTGCACAGCATAGCCACCAGGTCCTGCTCGCTGCTCTGCAGAGCATCGCCACCAGGTCCGGCACTCTGCACTGCAGAGCATCGCCACCAGGTCCGGCACGCTGCACTGCAGAGCATCGCCACCAGGTCCGGCACGCTGCACTGCAGAGCATCGCCACCAGGTCCCGGCCCCGCTGCACCCGCAGAGCATCGCCAAACCAGGTCCGGCAACGCTGCACTGCACAGCATCGCCACCAGGTCCGGCAAGCTGCACTGCAACACGCCCCCCGGCACCTGTCCGGCACGACCTGCACCCGCAACAGCATCGCCACCAGGTCCGGCACGCTGCAACTGCACAGCATCGCCCAACAGGTCCGGCAACTTGCACTGCAGGGGCATCGCCCCCCAGGTCCGGCACACTGCACTGCAAGCATCGCCACCAGGTCCCCGCTGCCTGCAACAGCATCGCCACCCCGAACCCGGCTGCACCTCACCGCATCGCCACAGGTCAGGCCGCTCACTGCACAGCTCCCCACCCGGTCCGGCACGCTGCACTGCAGAGCATCGCCACCAGGTCCGGCACGCTGCACTGCACAGCATCGCCACCAGGTCCGGCACGCTGCACTGCACAGCATCGCCACCAGGTCCGGCACGCTGCACTGCAGAGCATCGCCACCAGGTCCGGCACGCTGCACTGCAGAGCTGCTCTGCCATTCAGGGGTCTGGGAAAGCTGGGTGCCCCGCCCTGTGGTAGAGTCAGAGATGGCTCCAGCAGGAAGGTAGAGTCCATCCTGTGTATCCCCCCAGATTTCGGCTGTGATTTTTCAGACTCTTGACTTAAGCTTTTCCCAGCCCCTTGTTCCCAAGGACGATATCTGAGGCCGAAACTGACTCCGGGTTCAGAGAGAAAACCTTGCAGTGACTGAGCTCGCTGCTCTGTAACCTTTCACACCCCGACTGCAGCGCCGCATGTGACCCCAGACAATGCACCTTTCACTATTCCGCCTGCCAGTCTGCACAACCAGACACATCTGTTTCTCTGCGTCCAGCCTTCGCACCAAAACCTCAGCAATAACCTCCCTAGTGGGGGGCGCGGGGCCAGCTGGCCGGGGGCACCGAGACAGTCACCGGGCCACTCCTGAGGATCCCCATGCGGAAATGCATCAAAAGCAGGAAGGGTTTTTGGGAGAGGGACGGGGGGGGGGGGGGGGAAGGGGGGGGGGGGGGCTGAAGTATCAAAACTATAACTAAAACAATAAAGTGACAAAAAAATATCAAAGTAGAAAAACCTCAAAGACCCAACAATGTATCCAGAAGCTAACAAATAATAAGAAGAGTGATCACTGTATCAAGGGAGTGAGGTGACAGGGGTCGGTTTTACGTATCATTTACACTGCAACCTTTAGAATGTCAATTACTTGGTGTTTTCTGTGAGTTTGGAGAAAAGACGGCTTTGGAGGGGGCATTAAAAAATTGTATTCATCCAAGGTCAAAATAGAGATCTCTCCCAAATTATTATTACCAGGATGTATCCAGAAAAAAAGGGGGGGATCCTCTGTTGGGGGAAAGAAGGTTTTAATAAACATAAAAGGTTCTTTACGTAAGGCAGTGAGAATGGTTCTTTCCAGGGGCTTGTCATGTAATTCAAAAAAGTTTAAAAAGGGGCTGGATGCATTTTGATTAATAATATTACGTTATAGTGTCGGGTTTGGAGAAGGGTTGGATACTTTCTAGATTAAATTTTAAACAAGTTATGTGGGCCGGGGTTTGGGGAAGGGTCTGAATTCATTTCTGAGTAATAAAAACAAGTTATAGTGACCGGGATTTTTGGAGAAGGGTCTGGTACATTTTAGTGTAAAAATATAAAAAGTTATAGTGACCGGATTTTGGAGAAGGGGCTGAGACATTTTCTAGATTAATAAAAATTTAACATTATAGTGACCGGATTCTGGAAAGGGTTTGGGTAATTTTTTAGATGTAATTATAACAAGTTTTAGTGCCGGATTTGGAGAAGGGGCTGGATACATTTTAGATGTAATAAATAACAGGTTATAGTGACCAGGATTCTGGAGAAGGGTCTGGATACATTTCTAGATGTAATAAATAACAAGTATAGTGACCAGGATTCGGGGAAGAGGGGTGGATACATTTCTAGATGTAATAATAGAACAAGTTTATAGTGACCAGGATTCTGGAGAAGGTCTGGATACATTTCTAGATGTAATAATATAACAAGTTATAGTGACCAGGATTCTGGAGAAGGGTCTGGAGACATTTCTAGATGTAATAATAAAACCCGTTATAGTGACCAGGCTTCTGGAGAAGGGTCTGGATACATTCTAGATGTATTAAAAGTTATAGTGACCGGGATTTGGAGAAGGGTGGATACATTTCTAGTGTAATAATATAAAGTTATAAGTGACGGATTAGGAGGAAGGGTCTGGATAATTTCTGATGTAAATAATATACAAGTTCTAGTGCGGATTTGGAGAAAGGTCTGGATAATTTCTAGGTTAATAATTAAAAGTTAGTGACCAGGATTTGGAGAAGGGTCTGGAGACATTTTAGAGTTATAAAAATAACAGTTTTTTGGTGACCAGGTTTCTGGAGAGATTGGATACATTTCAGAGTAATAATATAACAGTTATTGTGCCCGGATGTTATGGAGAAGGGTCTGGAGCATTTCTAGATGAATAATTTCTAGGTTATGGTGCCGGTTCTGGAGAAGGGTCTGGATACATTCTAAAATGTAATAATATAAAAGGTTAATGGGACAGGGATTCTGGAAAGGGCGTTTTTTTCTAAATGAGAACATTGGGGTTTGTCCTTCCTCTGGATCATAATATAGCACAATAAGCTGAACTGGATGGACGTCTGTCTCTTCCCGGACTTACACACTATGTATATCTATGTCTTTTACCCTCCTTTCTAATAAGTTCCTCTCTTTTCTATCTCAGGGCTCCAATTTCAGTCGTCAGAAGAGGAATTTTTGGCAGCGTTTTAAAGGGACTCCCCACTGGGTCGCCCTTTCCCCGGGGGTAAAACAGGAGTGACAACGTAAGGAAGACCCTTTGATGGGGAGCACCACCGGGCAGGGGCAAAAATGGCCCGCGCACCACCGCATTTTAAATGGGGCCCAACAGCCTAACTAATTCTATTGGAGACATCCACCGGCACAAAGAAGGTAGGTGCGCTTATTATTATGTATTGAATGATATAGTAACCCTTTATGTTACCAGTTTATAACAAGGGTGTAGTGAAGGGAGTGTCACCAAGGGCATGGGTGCTGGGTGCCAGGGAATGCCAACACATGGTACAGGGTGCAGTGCTAAGGCAGCAAATTGACCCACTAAGTATGTGGTTGGTAAAATGTACTGCAGATTGTAGGTGAATATTTACACCCCAGGTTGTACATACCAGGAGGCAGAACGTGTGACTGACAGGGTTAGTAAGTCCACCCCAGGTCCATTTGATGAACATGGGTTCTGAATTGTTATAAATAAAATGAATCAAGAAAATAGGATTCGGCACTGGGAGTGCTCAGCGTCAGGCAGCAGCTGGAAAGCCCCAATTTTACCTTCGGATCCTCTGTGTACGTCACTGACACGCATTATCATTATACTATACTGTATAAACAGAAAAGAAGATTGCAGTGTGCCATTACTACACACAAGATAATCGATTGCATAACTATTCACACCCTTCAGATAAGCATTTGATAGTAGCAGTGTTGGCAGCAGTACATCTTGGCCAAACACTTGGAGATTTTTCATTTGTTTTTCTTTGCATGAGCCCAGCATCTAGTTCCCAGCGCACCAGGGGTTCACAACTTCTCCTTAGTACTTAGATCTGGACTTGGAGGCTCCAGTATGTGTGCATACTTTTAGTAGGTACTGTATGGGGAGGGGGGGGGTGAATACTTTTGATGCTATGTGACACCAGGGCAGCTCTCTGCTGGGACTCACTATTCACAAGCTACATTGCTGCTTGTGGGAGATAAGGAAATGTTGCTAATATTTAGTTTTGCACTTCAGATTTGTTTATCAGTCAAACTTGGTACAAATCACCCAAAAATGGACATAACTACAGCTCTCATTTTAAATTGGCATTAGGATTATGCAGGGTTTAGAGAGGGTTTACCACGAAGGCATTTCATGCCTGGTTTGTCCAGATTCAGCTTTCAGGATGTTTAAAAGGTGGCATGTATGATTTGTTTGAGCTGCATTTCATATGACCGAGCAGGCTTGACATCACCATGCCTTTCCCCACACTGTGCTCATTCTAGTCAAACAAAGGTCTGTTTAAACTCAGAGTTACAGTTGCGATCAAAAGTAGCTTTAGGTTTAGGGTTACAGTTACGGTCAGGATTAGGGCTAGGGTTCTGGTCAGATTTGGACTAGATGTAGTATTTGCTGCAAATAATTGGCATGTCACTTATCTCCCCACGAGCGTGGAGAGGAAGCGTAATCCAAGGGCGCTCTAAAATAAATCATAATAATAATCCATAGTTCTCTATGAGAGTTATGGATCACCGTAATTATGGGGCACATTTCCCTGTGTATTAAGTGCAGTACGCCGTGAAATAATGGAGAAATGCGCCTAAAAATAAGCCGTGTGAACATACCCTTAGAGTTTCGGTCAGGATTAGGGCTAGGGTTTGGTTAATGGTCAGATTAGGGCTAGATTTAGGTTATGGTCAGGATTAGGGCTAGGGTTAAAGTTTCAGTCAGGATTAGGGCTAGGGTTTGGTTAATGGTCAAATTAGGGCTAGATTTAGGGATTTGATCAGGATTAGGGCTAGATTTAGGTTATGCTCAGGATTAGGGCTAGGGTTAAAGTTTCAGTCAGGATTAGGGCTAGGGTGTGGTTAATGGTCAGATTAGGGCTAGATTTAGGGATTCGATCAGGATTAGGGCTAGGTTTTAGGTTATGGTCAGGATTAGGGCTAGAGTTAAGGTTAAGGTCAGGATTAGGGCTAGGGTTTCAGTCAGAATTAGGGAGAGGGCTCTGGTCAGATTTGGACGAGATTTAGAGTTTCAGTAAGGATTAGGGCTAGGGTTTGGTTAATGGTCAGATCAGGGCTATGTTTAGGGATTTGATCAGGATTAGGGCTAGGTTTTAGGTTATGGTCAGGATTAGGGCTAGGGTTTGGTTAATGGTCAGATCAGGGCTACGATCAAGATTGCGATTAGGTTTTCAGTAAAAGCTATAATCAGGATTAGGTCTAGGTTTAGAGTTACATTTAGTGTTGCGGTCAGGGTTAGGGTGAGGTTTAGGGTAAGAGTCAGAATTAGAGCTACATTTAGGGATAGGTGACGGTCAGGATTAGGGCAAGGTTTCTGGTTCAGTTCGTCACAAACTTTTTCTCACAAATTCGGATCAAACCAGTTTAAAACCAAACACAGCAGAGGTTGCAGATCTATCTTCCTGCACCGATACATTGTAACCAAGTATCAAAGATTGGTGCAGGATCTGTAAAATGGGGAGAAATTAAAATGCAAAGTATTAGAAAGTTGCAAAACTTAATGTCAGGAGGCGGCACCTAAGTGACCTAACAACCCTCAACTAGTAGACCTAGTAGAAGAACCGAGCTTCGTTAACTGATTTCTGCTCTGGTTTACGGAAGCAGGGATTTCTGGGACTGAGACATAGTTATATCCATTCTTTAGCCCCATGTGCCCGGATTTCTACAAACCCAATTCCAAGTGCCACAACTGTCTGCCACAAACCTGCCGCATGTGAACAGACCCTACCAGGAGGGGGTGGGCTAGAGCAATCCTTCTTCACCTCTGTAGCATCTCTTGTCCTTTACCTATGAACATAGAGACAGGATCAGGGACCTGGAGAGGCAGGCGCAGTCTTGTCTATAACATGTGGCGGCACACAAGGGGGTTAGTCGTGGAGGTTTCCCCGGTGGTCCCCATTGACTTTTCAGGCTCTCAGCACTCACTGGAAACAGCCAGACAATAGCAGCCCCTCTTAAGGGATCCCTGGCATGTCTGCTGCTGTGTGTATGCTACTTGTGGCACGTGCAGCATGAACTGCAGTAACCCAGGAGCGGACCCCTCCTTTACCAGCCTCTTAAAGGGGCGATCCCGCTCCAGTGCAGAAAACAGTGCTGCTCCTCAGCCACTGCTTGTCTTATTTTTGTAATGCAGCTTTGTGGAGATCTGTAAGAGGCGAGAGGACTTCAGGAATCTCCTACCTGTAGAATACAAGCTTTCCTAATGCAGAGACAGCCAGAAAGGAAGGTGAACTTCTCCAAAACTTCCTCAGAACTTCTTAGAGACTTCTCCAGAACTTTTCCACATCTCCAAAACTTCTCCAGATCTTCTTTGGATCACCTCCTGAACTTTTCAAGAACTTCTCCGGAACTTCTCCAGAACTTTCACAGAAATTCTTTGGAACTTTAGCGGGACTCCTGCAAAACTTCCACAGAACTTCTCTGGAACTTCTCCAGAACTTCTAGGGAAATTCCCCAGAACCTCTCTGGAACTTCCCCAGAACTTCTCTACAACTTTTCCTGAGCTCCTCTAGAACTTTCCCAGCATTTCTCCAGAACTTCTCCAGAATTTCTCTAGAACTTCTTTGGAAATTCCCCAGAACGTCTCTAGAGCTCACCCAGAACTTCTCTACAACTTCTCCTGAACTTATTTAGAACTTTCCCAGCACATCCCCAGAATTTCTCTACAACTTCTCCAGGGCTTCCCCCAGAGCTTATCGAAAACGATTCCAAAACTTTCCTAAAACTTCTCTAGAACCTTTCCAAAACATCTACAGAGCTTCTCCAGAATGTTTCAAGAACTTCTCTAGAACTTCGGAACTGGGACCCTTATGATGTATAGTAGAAGACAACCCCACCTACTGGGGTGTATGACATGCGTAGCCATCCCATAGTCCTCCATGGGTCCAGGGATTCGGCTAGTCAACATAGGAGAATGCTCGTTCCAATGGGAATTGTAGTAGTACAGTCATGTCCAGTGTTTGGACATGTTGAGGGTTGTAGTGTTCTATGTATAGAGTATAATAGAATTGTATTATGGTCATGTTGGGGTTGTAGTGTTCTGTGTATAGAGTATAATAGAATTGTACGATGGTCATGTCCAGTGGTCGGTCATGTTGGGGGTTGTAGTTCTCTAAGTATAGGAGAAGGATCTCTGCTGCCTGCTCTGATGTCTTTTCCAGTCCTTCGCCCCTGAACCCTTTGAGATGCTGGAGGCTTCTTACATAACAAGGCATTGCACAATGTTCCCTCTCATTTCCATCAATGTCTCAGGGATGTGGCAGGAATTCCTCTCCTGATGCTGGAATCAGCATTCCTTGTGAAGGGTGCAGGTGTTTCATAGCAAAGCTCCAGACAAGGTGTTTACATGGAGAGCAGGAGCTTGACCTCTTCACAGTACTTCATAGCAATGAGTGCAAGAGAGGGACCCGGAGCATCGCCCTAGGGAGCAAAAGAGCAATGTGCCCGAAGAAGAGTCAGAGCATTCCACCCATAAGGTGATATAGCATGGAAGCAGATCACACCTTCCGGGCATTGCAGAGAGGAAGATGAGGAGAACTGTGCATCCATCTAAGCACTGACTGATATATAGAAATGAATGCAAAACATTATACCCATGTGAATCAGTAGCATCAGAGCAGAGAATCCTGGTGAAACAATCTGAGCATTGCCCCCTGGTGCACAGGATGGCAGTAATCACAGCACTGCCCCAGGGTGCACAAAAGAGACAATCAGAGCATTGCCCCCTGGTGCACAGGATGACAGTTATGACAGCATTGCCCCCTGGTGCACAGGATGACAGTTATCAGAGCATTGCCCCCTGGTGCACAGGATGGCAGTAATCAGTGCATTTCCCCCTGGTGCACAGGATGGCAGTAATCAGAGCATTGCCCTGGTGCACAGGATGGCAGTAATCAGTGCATTGCCCCCTGGTGCACAGGATGGCAGTAATCAGTGCATAGCCCCCTGGTGCACAGGATGGCAGTAATCAGAGCATTGCCCCTGGTGCACAGGATGGCAGTAATCAGAGCATTTGCCCCTGGGCCAGGATGGCAGAAATCAGTTAAATTGCCCCTGGTGGACGGATGGCAGTAATCAGGGGCATTGCCCCTGGTGCACAGGATGGCAGTAATCAGTGCATTGCTCCCTGGTGCACAGGATGGCAGTAATCAGAGCATTGCCTCCTGGTGCACAGGATGGCAGTAATCAGAGCATTGCTCCCTGGTGCACAGGATGGCAGTAATCAGAGCATTGCACCCTGGTGCACAGGATGGCAGTAATCAGAGCATTGCACCCTACACCCTGGAGCACAGGATGACAGTAATCAGAGCATTGCCCCCCTGGTGCACAGGATGGCAGTAATCAGTGCATTGCCCCCTGGTGCAGAAGATGGCATTAATCAGAGCATTGTACCCTGGTGCACAGGATGGCAGTAATCAGTGCATTGCCCCCTGGTGCAGAGGATGGCAGTAATCAGTGCATTGCCCCCTGGTGCAGAGGATGGCAGTAATCAGTGCATTGCCCCCTGGTGCACAGGATGGCAGTAGTCTGAGCATTGTCCCCTGGTGCACAGGAGGGCAATAATCAGTGCATTGCTCCCTGGTGCACAGGATGGCAGTAATCAGAGCATTGCCCCTGGTGCACAAGAGGGCAGTAATCCAAGCATTGCCCCCTGGTGCACAGGATGGCAGTAATCAGAGGATTGCTCCCTGGTGCACAGGATGGCAGTGATCAGTGCATTGTCCCCTGGTGCACAGGATGGCAGTAATCAATGCATTGTCCCCTAGTGCACAGGATGGCAGTAATCCAAGCATTGCCCCCTGGTGCACAGGATGGCAGTAATCCGAGCATTGTCCCCTGGTGCACAGGATGGCAGTAATCAGAGCATTGCCCCCTGGTGCACAGGATGGCAGTAATCTGAGTACTGCAGTTTTCTCTGTCATCTCGTTTGTCACGGTTGTTCTGTGTCACTGGTTACAGATCACAGGTTGGACGGCTCGGTCCATGTAAAACCAATGCACCTTATCCATCCATGTAACTGATGAATTTAGCAGAGCCCTTTTCTTTCTTGCCAATCCCAGGTGGCTGGTCACTGGTTTCATAGTGCAAGCAGCTCCGCCATTATGCACTAGGGGGCACACTGCTTGTATCTAACGGGGAGCACCTCGCTGGCCACCGCGGTGTGGACAAGTATATTATGAGCAATACATAAGTATTTTATTGTAGAAATACAATTGTTAGACACCAAGCGGCTATCTCACGGGGCAAGGAGGTGACCTCTATCAGCCTGAAATGAGCCTAGTGTATTAGTGAGTACTATTGCCCCAGGGCTGTAGCATAAGGCTGTGCTATATCCATACAGACGGGGGAAGGGCGCTATTCATTGGCCGATAAGAACGTCTCCACAGCTCCAGGTTTATTGACCCGTGTTCCTCACTCTCGCCCTGAGGTCATTTTCCTTCCTCCACAAAATACGTAGGAGACACCCCCGGAAAAGTTTAGTCGTTGACTCCTGGGATCTCTCTATCATGGATGAATGAGACAGAAATGAGATCCTAACGAGCGCAAACCTTGGTAAACAGGAGTATTGTGAAAATAGGGTCAGAGCCAGGAAAGTCTGACATTTACTGACGGCTGCTGACTTGCGGGGAAATTCTTCACTTTGTGCACTGCTTATGTTCCTTACGAGTTCAGACTGACAAATATCCTGCCGCACTTTGGTCCTCGACGCTCAGCCAATCATGTTTCGAGGAGCTGAACTTTACTTTGGCACCAGGATTTCCCCGATTATGTTAAATTTTAGCTCAGCGGTTGCCAAGCAACCCTGTAGGAACGCTACGCCCGTGCTAGACTTGGCAGCCCCATGGTGCAGTAGGCGTCCGGGCCCCAGTGTTGGTTTAGCCGTGTCCTTTCTGTTACACTTGAGTCTAAAGCGTCTTGAAAGATGTAACTCATTGCGTCATTATTTATCATTCAAAGGTCTTCTCAAAAATATTCAGCCACGAGGCTCTGGAGACCTACCTGCCGAAAATACAGCTGGTGATCCAAGACACCTTGAGGGTGTGGAGCAGTCATCCAGGATCTATCAACGTCTACTGTGAGGCACAGAAGCTGACTTTCCGTATGGCAATCCGGGTCCTGCTCGGATTCAGACTCTCCGATGAAGAACTCAACCATCTGTTCCAGGTCTTCCAACAGTTTGTTGAGAACGTGTTCTCCTTGCCGGTGGATCTGCCATTCAGTGGCTACCGAAGGGTAAGTGCCCCTGTGGAGTGGACCACTGACCTCTTCTGGATCAGGTCACAATGCATGACTGTGCCCAGCTCTCATCTGTGTTTTATATTCCCAACCCTCTTGATACAAAGGATATTAGTCAATAGCAACGATAGCTCGAGAGAAAACCATCATGGTGGCCCTGGTCATTCTTATAAACCATCTAGAGCATGAAAAGTAATAGAGAGCACCTGGCTTATATTGAATAACCAGGCTCTAATAATATCACCCCCAACTTGTGGCCAACAATGGTTGATGACCACAAGAAATTCATCCCCAAGCTGTTATAATAAAGCATAGGCATCTAAGGTATGCTGGGAGTTGTAGTTATTCAACAGGTGGACGGTCTCAGGATGGTGAACAGTGCACTAAATTGTTCATTGAAATTTAATATACATTTTGTCCTTAAAGGGTTTTTCTCATCTGGTTGTTCCACATAGCCTGCTTTTCACAGCCAGCTTCAGGCTCCCACTTCCTATTCAGGCAGTGGGTGGTTCTACAGCTTCAGGTTCCCACTTCCTGTTCAGGTCGAGGGTGGTTCTACAGCTTCAGGCTCCCAATTCCTGTTCAGGCTGAGAGTGGTTCTACAGCTTCTGGCTTCCACTTCCTGTTCAGGTTCTGGATGGTTAATATGGTGGAAGGCAGAAGTATTTATGAGGCAAATGCCAACTGTACCATAGTTTGGGGGAAAGATCAAAATAAATCCCTGGATCAATGTCCTCTCTCCAGACTCTTCTAACCATAACCTGTAATGTTATATCTTCTAAGAAAGGCATCTAAACTCTTTCCGAACTTAGTCAATACCTTCACCATCACAATCTCTTGTGCCCTAGCTCCATAGTGTCTTTGCTTTTACAGTAAAGAATCCACCATCACAACCTTTTGTGGCAGCGAGCGCCATAGTATCACCACTCTTACAGTAAAGCACCCACCATCACAACCTCTTGTGGCCGAGCTCCATAGTGTCACCGCTGTTCCAGTAAGAAATCCATCATCACAACCTCTTGTGGCCGAGCTCCATAGTGTCACCGCTCTTATAATAAAGAATCCAACATCACAACCTACTGTGACTCCGAGCTCCATAGTGTCACCACTGTTGCTGTAAAGAATCCACCATCAAAACCTCTTGTATCCCTGAGCTCCATAGTGTCACCACTCTTACAGTAAAAAATCCTCAACTGTGATGATGGTGAAACCTTCTTTCCAGTAGACATAGAGAACACCCATTTCTTTTGGTTTCAGTCTTAGGTGTAAAATGATCACAAGAGAGATCTCTGTATTGTCCATTCATATATTTGGACATTGCTATCACGCCTAAACAGTATTTTTCCTAACTGAATAACCCCAAGTTTGATAACCTGTCTTGGACCAGCAATCCATCCCCTAATTAGAAGCCATTGGAAGCCCTGTCTTCTATTCTCCATGGCTGCTTCTTTCTTGGCTTGTGTTCTTGGAGTTTCGGAGAACATAGACATATGTCAAATCCTTGTTTACACGACACCGGTTGCATTTGAACTCCTATAATATCACAGGTTATGGGGACTGGATTCTGGAGATGGGACGTGACCCAGAGATTATTCTGATGCCAGGTTTGGAATCGGGAAGGAATTTTCCCTTTTGTATGGAACAATTGACATTTTCATCATAGGGGTCAACACTGTAGGGTTATGGGTTGGACTTGTGTCCTTTTACAGCCTTACCTACTATGTTGCTATATTACTACAGTCATATTAATTCATAGTGTCAATATCAACCAGGCTACTGTCCATTAATAGCAGTTTGGGAAATACCATTGAGCTCCATCAATGCTTGTATCACCCTCGCGATGTTGACATGAACATGATAAATCTCTATGGCTTGGGTTCCTGGGTCGGTCATCATGGTTTTTTTTTTATCTCTTCTGCAGGGTATTCAAGCTCGAGAGACTCTACTAAAGGGTCTGGAAAAAGCCATCCAAGAGAAGTTGCAGAACACACAAGGGAAGGACTATACTGATGCTCTAGATGTTTTGATCGAGAGCGGGAAGGAGCATGGCAACGAGCTGACTATGCAGGAGCTGAAGGTGAGCTTTGACCCTTCAATTAGATTGCATCATGCTTGTAAGAGTTAATGCAAAATATTCAGGGCCTCTTTTGAGTGACTCTCACTGTACTTAGTATTACTTAGAGGGGTGTTCCTGCCATAGGCTTTGATAGCATATCAATTAGATATGCCATCAAAGTGTGATAGGTGTGGCTTCCACCTCTGGGACCTCTACCTATCTCAGGCATGGGCCCCTGAAAATATTGGATATAATGGAGAGCTGGACATGCATGCACACAACTCTTCATTCTGTTCTAGGGGAGTTCTAGGTATGGCCAGACACACCGCTCTGCTGTAGTTGGAACTCCCTTAGAACCCAATGGAGAGTTGTACGCACCAAACTTTCAAGGGCCTATTTTTCATATACATGTGGATCCCAGTGGTGGTGAGGATTATCGGGTGAGCTTAAAGGGGTGTTACCACCATGCACTTTGATGGTCTATTGCTAGGATATACCATCATAGTCCCGGTTCCATCTCTTGGACCTGCAACTGTCTCAGAAACAGATCCCCAAAAGTGTTGGTTCAGAATAGAGATCTTTTCGGGCTTTTATATGACTCTCCATTCTGTTCTAAGGGAGTTCTAGGTACAGCCGAACATTCTGATCACCTGTACTGGGAACTCCCATAGAACAGAATGGAGAGAATACAGAGCTCCCCTGTACTGGAAACTCCCATAGACCAGAATGGAGAACACAGCGTTCCCCTGTACTGGAAACCCCATAGACAGAATGGAGGTCTCATAGGTCATGGTGAGAACACCCCTTTAAGGTATTTTTTGTTACTTTGACAGTAGTAGGACAAATCTTTACCTTATTGGTGTCTAGTACCTGGTGTTCATCCTGAACCTACCATCAATGGTGGCACCAGTGGAATAGATAAAGGGCCACATGTATGAAACGGTTTTGGTCTAAAACTCACTTTTTTCCCCGTAGGTTTCTATGGGGAAAAAAAGTGAGTTTTTAGACCAAAACCATGTCATACATGTGGTCCAAAATTGGTCAGTGCTCCAATGTATGTAAGTTGTGGTCCACAGAAGGAGTCAGTCTTCTGGATGAACAGTAGATTGTGGAGCTTCTCGCCGCTCTCTGAGCCGGAGGTTACAAGCGGGATGTGCTTGTGGCTAATATATATTTAGAAATAGTATAACTGTTCCCTAATTACCTCGATTATCCCGGTAATCCCCACAAGCCGCCCCGCTGTTCTCCGCCTTGTCAGACACACAGGCTGGAGAGCAGGTAACCTGCTCACTCTTGCCTGAGAGTCATTTGCTTCTGGGGAATGGCAGGAGATTAGTCAGCTCCACAATGCTGGATTTAGATCTGGTTACATCATATGGCAGACACCATAAATCAATTACATGTTGTGGAATTATACTCGGACAATTTGGCGGGTGCCCAGGTTGGTTTCCGTGCCAAGTATCTAGACTGTTTGTTGAATGCCAGCCACCGAAGACAGACTGAGAATGCGGGCGATTTCTTTGAAAGCGTGTTTTCATCGCCAGGACAAAGGAGTCAGTCAAATGTCCAAATCATTGACCGGGTCGTCCAAGAACTGTTGGTTGACGACCAGTGTGATAAATGTTTCAACCTGGAGGAGAGTTTTTTTCTTAACACTATTTTTTTTCTACCTTCCAGGATGCAACCTTGGAGCTGATATTTGCAGCTTATGCCACCACGGCCAGTGCCAGCACCTCGCTCATTATGCAACTTCTGAAGCACCCAGCGGTCCTGGAGAAGCTACGCGAGGAGCTCAGGGGCAATGGGATCCTCCACAATGGCTGCGTCTGCGAGGGGGCTTTACGAGTGGATACCATCAGCAGTCTGCATTACCTGGACTGCGTCATTAAGGAGCTGCTGAGGCTCTTCAGTCCCATCTCGGGGGGCTACCGGACTGTCCTGCAAACCTTCGAGTTGGATGTAAGTAGCAAAGACTTACAAGAGTACGTTTCACACATAAAATATTTTGTCTGTATAGAGATTCTAGCTCTCACGTATAGGGCTGGTTTGTAGATAGTCTCTGCCATCCTGGTGGACAGATTCATTTGCATCCTTTTTTTCGCATGGAGCATTGCCAGAAAAATGTGCCCCCAGATTAAGCAGAAGCTCCAGCACCTCTCTATTCAACCACAACTCTACTATGTACTGATGATAGGCAAGAACCCTAAAATACACATGGATAACTCTTCCTTTTGCTGTGGATATTGGTTTGGCTAGTGTAAGTGTTGTGAGCCACTTCTCATCAGCAGTGGATAGGCTTATTTATCTCCTCGCTGCACCTGGCGGTGCACCAGGCCTCTGGTCCGTCAGCTGCTCCCTACAGTTCTTCCCTTGTGAAAGGGGCCAGTGCATGCCACCTAGATTTCCCAGGACAAAATCACCTATCACCTGACCCTTCTTAATGGCACAACCCCTTCCATCCACTTCAGTTTCTTGGTGCCCTTAGTGGTATTTAGAGAGTGATTCTGTGTGTGATTTTCTAGTTTTGACCTATGACTTGTTCCTGACTTTCTGTCTGCTGCCTGCCCTGCTCTTCTGCCTGTGACTTGTTTATGATTGTACACTGCCTGCCCTGACCTTCTGCTTATAACCTTTTTATGATTGTACTCTGCCTGCCCTGACTTTCTGCTTGTGACGTGTTTATGATTATACTCTGCCTACCCTGACCTTCTGTCTGTGACTCATTTATGACTGTACTCTGCCTACCCTGACCTTCTGCCTGTGACTCATTTATGACTGTACACTGCCTACCCTGACCTTCTGCTTATAACCTTTTCATGATTGTACTCTGCCTGCCCTGACCTTCTGCTTGTGACCTGTTTATGATTATACTCTGCCTACCCTGACCTTCTGTATGTGACTCATTTATGACTGTACACTGCCTACCCTGACCTTCTGCTTATAACCTTTTTATGATTGTACTCTGCTGCCCTGACCTTCTGCTTGTGACCTGTTTATGATTATACTCTGCCTACCCTGACCTTCTGCCTGTGACTCATTTATGATTGTACTCTGCCTACCCTGACCTTCTGCTTGTGACCTGTTTATGATTATACTCTGCCTACCCTGACCTTCTGTCTGTGACTCATTTATGACTGTACTCTGCCTACCCTAACCTTCTGCCTGTGACCTGTTTATGATTGTTCTCTGCCTGTTCTGACCTTCTGCCAGTTACCTGTTTATGATTGTTCTCTGCCTGCCCTGACCTTCTGCCTGTGACCTGTTTATGATTATACTCTGCCTGCCCTGACCTTCTGCCTGTGACCTGTTTATGATTGTTCTCTGCCTGCCCTGACCTTCTGCCTGTGACCTGTTTATGATTGTACTCTGCCTGCCCAGACTTTCTGTCTGCGACCTGTGATGATTGTACTTTGCCGGCCCTGACCTAGTCTGTGACCTGTTTGTGATTGCAATACATGAAAACCTCCAAAGAAGCATTTATGCTATCTATCATACATGAAAAAACTTTGAGATTCTTAGTTCACACGTTTTGATCAGAAAATGTTTAAGCCACCCCCGGATTACAACGTGATCTCAGGTCGGGTGGTCCTACGCTATCTTTACCTCTCAATAGAGCCAAATTCAGGCCTCTCATTGGGTCAACCGACCTCCATTATCCAGAGAGAAAAATAAAAAAAAGCACCAACATTGCAAGCATAGTGCATAGTGCATAGTGCAGTATGCTTGCAAGGTTGGTGTTTTTTTATTTTTCTCTCTGGATTATGGAGGTCGGTTGACCCAATGAGAGGCCTGAATTTGGCTCTATTGAGAGGTAAAGATAGCGTAGGACCACCCACCTTGAAATCCTGTTGTAAGCCGGGGGTGGCTTAAATATTTTCTGATCAAAACGTGTGAACTAAGAATCTCAAAGTTTTTTTCCTGTTTGTGATTGTACTCTGTCTGCCCTGACCTTCTGCTTGTGACCCAACCATGGGCCACATGTATGAAAACTGTCTAGGTCGAAAAATCACTTTGTTGCCCAAAGCAATCAATCAGAGTTCCCCTTTCATTTCATATAGTGCTCTGGAAAAATGAGAGGGGCGCTCTGATTGGTTGTTATGGGTTCTGATTGGTTGCTATGGGCAACAAAGTGTGTTTTAGACCTAGACAGTTTTCACACATGTGGCCCCATGTCTTTGCCTCTCCCTCCTGTGCCATGTCTGCAGGCCAGACATCACCATGAGTGAACACATCGGGGGTAGTGCTATGAAAATTCCCCTTCAGATCCTGTATAAAAGGAGTTAAAGGGTGAAGGCCTTGAAGCATCTGGAGCATCTGGGTCCCCATGCCCATTACCAATTCTTGCCTCACACCATTCTAGCAGGCCCCTTGTATAAAATTTGGTTAGGGCCCCTGACACGAGTACTGCCAATAGTTACCTGGCCATATGTCTCCTCTGTTTACACATGTAATGGTACTATACTTCAAGGTATAAAGTAACACGTCAGGCCACATGTGTGAACCTGTTTTGATCTAAAACTCACTTTTTTGCCCATAGGTTACTATGGGCAAAAGAGTGAATTTTAGACCTAAACAGTTTAATTTTGCACCTAAAAATTGGTCATGTCGGGACCAATGTCTTGGACTATATTAACAGGATCCATTATTTTTGTTCCCATTCACAGGGCTTCCAAATCCCGAAAGGATGGAGTGTTTTGTACAGCATCAGAGACACGCACGACACAGCTCCGGTCTTCAAGGACATTGATGTCTTTGACCCCGATCGCTTCGGACAAGACCGTACGGAAGACAAAGACGGCAGGTTCCATTACTTGCCATTCGGTGGCGGCGTACGGAACTGCTTAGGCAAACAATTGGCCAAACTTTTCTTGAAGACCTTGGCAATAGAATTGGCCAGCATGAGCAGGTTTGAACTGGCAACCAGAACTTTTCCAAAAATCATGCCAGTCCCTGTGGTCCATCCGGCCGGCGAACTAAAAGTCAGATTTTATGGACTTGATTCCAACCAAAATGAAATTGTGACGGAGACAGAAGCCATGTTGGGGGCAACAGTGTAGCCTTCAGTAACTTCACGTCAAGGAGAAAGCAACGTGGGGAATAAGCACACAATCAACAATCAGAGCTACACAGTAATGACCAAGAAAAATGTATCCATAATACTAACTGAAGTATACCGAGCCACCAAACCATGAATATATCTCTGTGGAATGCTTAACTTAAATATATTAACATATGTACTTTAAGTGACAAAAAATGGATCCAAGTCCTGTATTTATGAATCCTGCTGCGGAGAAGGACACTTGGAGAACACCAGTCGAAGATTGACTTGATGGAAGGATTATTGCTAAGCTGGTTGGTCTCGTTTTCGAAGGATTCTCGGGTGGTCTTCAGCTGTTTACAAGACCTTCCCATAAAGTTGCTTTTTCATCTTTATTCCAAAAGCTTGTTTCAGTGTTACACACATCAGGGATACCAGGGTTTTCCTACTGTTGTTTCTAGACCTGCCTTATTGTATTGTGTATAAGAAAAAAAAAAACCAGCTTTTTGACTAAAGCTTGTGACGGGTCATCATACCGAATGTTCTATAGAGATAGAATGCTAGCAATTATTGAGTTTACATGACAACCATGGTGGTCAAGATCTGGAAAGCAAGTCCCAGCAAAATTGCTGGAAGCATAGAATGTTCTATCCAATGTAAAAGATGAAGCTAAAGGTGGACACCACTGATAGGTCTTCTCCTCCCTCTCCCCGTCTCGTTATAGCACTTTGGTGATTAACATGGTTGGCCCAAGTGGTCTTTAATCCACTCTCAGACAGATTTTTTTTTTATATCCACATTGCATGACTTTTATAATCTCTTCGAATGGGAGACACGAGGAGGTCCATGCTGCTGGGAGTCATCAAGATGTAAATATACTTCTAGCACATGAGGATTTATATATTTCTGAGAACTGCCTAATCTTTACAAAAATCTCTAGATTTAGAGGCCAGTGCCTTAACTGAACAAGGTCTTATTTTCCTGCTTTTCTGGTAGGCCAGTATGTTTGCCCACAGAGTCATCCACCATTGAAGAGCCAGGAGCCAGCAATCTGTTTTCTTACCTCTAAGACATTCCTATTATTGCTACGTTAGTGGCCTTTCCTCTTAATGGCTTGACGTTGCTGGAGGCTTATTCCATGTCCTAGACTTAGACCAAGCTGTAGATACTTGTCCTTTCATGTAAATCCAGATAAATAAGTAAAAAAAGGTGTGTCCATAACTCAAGGTGGCCTTATGCTTTTGACTTCAGACACTTGTTCAGCCAACAGCTTTTCCTAACTTCACCTGAACATTCATGCCCGGCTTGATGGTATGGACATCTGTTGTCAATGGAGTGAAGGGAATAAGCCTGTGTTAGACACCATCTTCTCCAGATCATTCCAGTGGTATCTTATTTCCCTTGAGAACAAAGTATCATGTGTGTTAAAATTCATCATGCCCAATCTTTTTTCTACCGACAAAGATTGGCCAGCTATTCACAACATTATGAGTTGGTGGGTTAGCTCATCTTAAAGGGGATGTATCGCTTCCTTACTTCGGCTGATTCACACTTCTCTTAGCTTCCCAGCTCTGTGAATGCAGGGGCGTTTCTTCCCCTCCCAGCTGGATGACATCATCCCCCCTTCACTGCTGGCCTGACTCCCCCCCCCACCCTCCCCTCTGATTCCACATATCACTGTGTCCCTCTCTATGCAGTCTTATTTTATAAGAGCTGTATACATACCACAGGCTGCATTCACTCTAATCTGAGCACTGATCACTCACAGCTGGAGATGCATTACAGCTTTCTAAGTACGGCACAGATCTGCCTGTATGCAGGAGAGTTAGGCACAGGGACAAAACTGTCATGTTTTCTCATTGTACAATCTGCTGCAGTCTGTTTCTGCTAGGTGTGGAAACAGAAAATGCTATGGCCCCTAACTCTGAGTCAGAGATACAGCTCCGTGAATCGACCCAGGGGCTGTACAGAATGTAAATGAGCTCTCAGCTAGTGAATTGCAAGGAGGAGGGATCAGCAGGGATTAGACACACACTGGATATCAGTGTAAATAAAAACACAAAATAAGGGGACACTGTGAGAACAAGGCAGCTTTGCTAATGACATCCAATTGCAAAGTTGCTTGTTTTCACTGTCCCCTTATTCTGAAGACCATTTAATGAAACAATAACACCCCTTTAAGTCTATGGCCCATTCTACTCTTTCCATGTTATCTACATTTTTTATGATCTCATTTTCTCCATAAACTCCGTTGAGGCCATACTTGCTGTGTTTGAGTTTTGGGAGAATTTGGCTATGACATTCCACAATCCATTTTCCAAAGTATCCTTCTGATCAAATTTTTCATTAACTAGGACACACTAAACGACTATGTTACCGATAGACCATGAAGCATTACATTCAAAGCATTGTTTTAAAAAATTTTAGAACATTTTTCTACCTTCTTTTAATGGGCAAAAACTCTAGTATTTCCATGTTTACTTCCTAAAATCACAGCATTAAGCATTGTTCGAATAAGCCTGGATTTGTATACAGTCTATGAGGAGATTTGGTGATAAGTAAGCTAGATAGATCTCATATTATTGGGGTTGACATTAGATGGAAGAATAGCAGTCACTGGAGTGCAACCTTTATGCTACCCTGTGTATTATTTATAAACTATTTATTCACTCTATAAAGGCATAAAGCTGGTGGGGTTATACGTGTCAGTCCCAATGGCTTTTAGTTGCGTCTAAGAAATGGTCCCTCTCTTCGCCCACCCACATGTTCCACAGAGAAATTGCCCGCGACTTGACCAACGTTTCTTTTTTCCAATGAAACTCGTTGTTAAATTCCATGTTCCATGATTATAAACTATCTGCCTCTGAACCTACTAAGGACCGAGAAAACTTAAATGCAATTCCAAAGAGTTTCCAAAACTTCACATAACTATATAAATAGCAAAAACAAGAAACTGCTCACCTCTGTCTCAAAAACATTACTGCTGGTTACATATAGACAAGGTGTGCCGACATCTACGTGACTCCGGCACTGGGGAATATCCAAAATAGATACCTTAAAAATACTGCATCATGAAGATAAAATCACAATATTATACAATCAGTCTAGGTCCATATCGGATATGTTTCGAGCATGACGTAGCCCTCAATCATAGTAGATTCCTATGTGTTATGACCAAAAAGTTGCAACCAATTGCAGACTCGGGCACTAGGTAAGTCCAAAATAGAAATCTTCAAAATCTGGCACCATGAATATAAATTTGCAACTTTATTCAATAAACCACTAAAAATGCACAATGAAAGTCTATGTCCATCTTTGACGCGTTTCGAACATTATATTGCCCTAGTATTAGCAAATTTCTTTTTTATTAGATCAAAAAGTTGCAACCAATTGGAACCAAAATTTTATAGGGCTTCACGAAAAATATAAATGGGAAAAACAAGATATTGTCATTTTTGCCCAAAAATTTTTGTGGTTACTTAGCAAGGTGGTCCAAAAAAAAATTGGACCCGGGATAGGAAATGTCCAAATGAAATTTCAAAATCTTTGGGCCCCTGAATATAAAATAGCAACTTTATTCTATAATCCATTAAAAATGCACAACACAAGTCTGTGTCTATTCTAACTCGTTTAGAACATTATATTGCCCATAGTATTAGCAAATTTCTTTTTTATTAGGATCAAAAAGTTGCAACCAATTGGAACCAATAATTTTATAGATATACACAGAACCATATAAATAGCAAAAACAAGATATTGCTCATCTTTGTCCCAAAAACATTACTGCTGGTTACATATAGACAAGGTGTGCCAAAATCTATGTGACTCTTGCACTGGGGAATATTCAAAATAGATAACTTAAAAATCCTGCATCATGAAGATAAAATCACAATTTTATACAATATCGGACTCGGGCACTAGGTAGTGTCCAAAATAGAAATCTTCCAAATCTGGCACCATGAATATAAGATTGCAACTTTATTCAATAATCCATTAAAAATGCACAACGCAAGTCTGTGTCCATCTTTGATGCGTTTCGAACATTATATTGCCCTGTATTCCTTCAAAGGCAAAATTATACCTTTTGTATTACAGATCCAAAAATGCAAAACAAATTCGCAAAGCCCAAACATTAATTGTAGATGTCAAATCAATCTTACTGGGCTACTTAAAAACCAATGTAGAAAAACTTTATGACCCCTAACAAAGTTTAAATTAGTTTTGCAACTTTATTTCAAAAAGCTGCAATTTGCCCTTTTATTTTTCGACCATGACCTGTGTTTGAAACTTTTTTTCAAAAAGTTTAACATTTGTAGAGTTTTCCCCTGGGAACCTTACCACAATAAATTGTCATTTTAATCATTACTAATCAACTTTCCAAATTAGATTTGATCTTAACCAGCATTCAAGTATATTAGCTGCTTGGACCTTTAAATGGGTTGACCTCAAGGTTATCATGGACCCTGGACCACCGGAGGATTTTTTGGTCTTCTGGTGGACCTCGATCATGGCATTAAGAAATATTTTCATTTGTTTGAATTCAATATTTGATTCCATAACATTCAAAGTGTCCCTGTAGTATCATTGATATGGGGGACTCTATTGTTTTCTGGGGCAGAACCTTTCTGAATTCATAAGGGTCGATAGCAGAAGATGTATACATCTACGTTGCGTCGCGTCTACATGTATCGCGATAGACTCACCTGCTTACATATAGTTTTATATGATAAAGTGATATAGTGAGAACTGTTTTCTATGCTGTCACTTTTCTCCGCAGCCCTCTGCCGCCATCGATACCGTGCCACAATCTAATGATCCTTCTCCAAAAACATCTTCGTCATAGAACTTGAGGAGCATTTACCCCAGGTCCTGCAATAAGTTGCAGATTAAGCACTTTGAATATCAGATTTCGTGTCACTCGTCCGGTCCGTCGAATTCACTAGAACATTTTTTACGCAACTCTCACTGACACCACCCCTTCTCCCCCCCATCTTGTAAACTATTATAAGTGCTATTTTTGTTATATTTCAGATAGAGGTTTAGTATAAAGTTTTTGCTCCCTTCTGTTGTTAAATAATTGTTATTACGTAAAGTATGGTCTGCCCTTTATTTGTAAACTTTGTTCAGATATTAATATGTTTATATAGCTGTCATTTTTAATATTAAAAGAAGCACTTGTGTTTTTATTATTATTTTATTATTATTTTTATTATTATTATTATTTGTATTATTTTTTTGGTTATTATGAATCGATGCCCAATGAAAATGTTTTTTTTTTTGTTTTATATGTAATGTGTTTTTTTTCTGATGTATGTATATAATATTATGTGTCATATATTAAAATTTAATATTGTGTATTTTGTGATCTTAAAATAATCAGTACAACAATTTTATAGAGTTCAGTAATAAAAAGACCAAAAGAAATCAAAATTGTGTTTTTGGCTTCACTATCCTGATGCTTGAGGAGTTCAACAAGAATTTTGCAAACTCTAACTCAGTGACACATATGACTGGGGGAGATTGTCCATCTGACCTTTGTCTTGGTTCCCACATTGCCTGTTGGATATCGTTCTGTTCATAGTAGAGGGTTGGTTCACATCTATGTCAGAGGTTCAGTTCAGACCCATAAACGGGTTTTGCCAGGAAGTGAGTTCCTTACATCTTATCTGCTCAGGGGAGAATATAAACAAAGCATGCTGAGTCATGAACGGCTCTGGGGGATAGAGGGAGGGGGGTGAGCAGAGAGTGAGGGAGCAGGGTGCATCTCTAATGTTTACTCAAATAATAACATTACAACAGTGGATGCTCTATATAGCAGACAGAATCATACACTGCACTTTCTCCCCAGCCCCTTGCAAGCTCCTTCATGTTCCCTGTCATCAGATAAGAAGTGCAAACACGCAAGCGCGGCCAGATCAGCTCCTGTCAGTGTCCTGGTCGTGTCTAATGTAAACTTTCAGGAAACTAAGGGGGACTGAGCAATGCTGTAGCTCTCACAGGCTTCACTTTTTGCGATCACATATATTTAGAAAAGTGATTAAATACCTATTTTGGAGGATCCCACGTCAACATTACATCGTGGCAAAACCCCTTTAAGTACAAAGGTGGAACTGGACATGTTTTAGAATGGAGACCAATGGTGCTTGATGGACCCCAATACTAAAATTGGGTAGATTAGCTTTCCCACAAACTACTGAAAACACTAATGATGCCTATGGGTCCAGGTAGTAATAGCCTAAAATATAACCTGTATTAATAAACCTTAAGAATGGGAGGCTACAATAATGTCCCAAAAAAATCATACTAGACCAAAAAAGATAGAGTAAGCGGAGCACTCGCTCCGAAAAGGGCGACTCCGCACCGGAACACCGCACAAAAAACTAAGCAGCACTATAAACTAAACCAAAACAAAAAAGAACAGAGAAAGAATAATATCTGCAAAATCATAATACTACAAACATACAAATACCAAGGCAATCATTATTGATCCGTACTCATAACCTACATATTCACAGCAGCCCTCCAACCTTATTTTAGTGGCGATCATTTAGCAGTGCTACTTTTGGTCATCACAGGATCCTATGACCTGTTGTATTAATCTATACATTCATACATCTAAGGGACGTAAGCAATCTATATTTTGCTATATCTACTTTATCTATAGGCATTCTCTTTAGACTGTGTATTCCCTGATGAACCCATGTGATTTTTGGGAGTACGGATCAATAGTGATTGCCTCGGTATTTGTATGTTTGTAGTATTATGATTTTCCAGATATTATTCTTTCTCTATTCATTTTTGTTTTGGTTTAGTTTATAGTGCTGCTTAGTTTTTTGTGCGGTGTTCCGGTGCGGGGTCGCCCTTTCGGGGCGAGTGCTCCGCTTACTCTATCTTTTTTGGTCTAGTAGGATTTTTTTGGGACATTATTGTAGCCTCCCATTCTTAAGGTTTATTAATACAGGTTATATTTTAGGCTATTACTACCTGGACCCATAGGCATCATTAGTGTTTTCAGTAGTTTGTGTGTCTTCTTTTGGTTGTGATGCCGGGTATTAACGTATCTCGGTTCCTCCGACCTAGTATTCTTTAGGAGTCTTGTAGTTTTATACATTAGCTTCCCACCATGGTGTCTATCATTTTACATTATTCCTGACATACCTTGCAACAGAAATTCTGAACGGAACCTCCGATGTGAGTCTAAGAAAGGGCAACATGGTTGACTTCATTGCAGACAATCACGGTCCTGCATTGGTGCTTTAAAAATTCATCTTAATTTCAAAATTAATCACCTAACACATGACGACTTTGGTTAAAATCACCCATTTTCATCGGTTTTATTGTGTTTTGATACCTTAAGATGAAACAAATCCTTCAAGACTCCAAATGTTGGAGAAATTGGATTAGTTACCTAGTTCCAACAAGGTTCTCTCTCTGAGCTTGACACCCCTTTCCTACAACTTCCCAGCCCTGGTTCCAGTATTAGAGATTAGATCTCCAGGAGTAGATATTTTCTTCATTGACTTGAATATGTCAAGATCTGGCCATTACATATTTTCCTCTTGCCCAACTTTTCTCTTGCAATTTTGCTGAAATGCAAGAATGAGTTGACCTCAAGCAGATAGGTCAAGAAGCTGAAAAGAAAAAGCATGACATGTAGGTTATTCCTTCACAGCCAGGCCATAACGCTTGCCAGATATTTGTGATCTAAATATTTCTGCTACCTAGGAGACACCAAGCTTGAGACACTGTAACGCCCCAGCAACATGTACGGTGTCAGGGAAATTCCACCATGCAAACCGAAATGTCATACAGAAATGTCAGCAGAAGGTCAGAAATGGTAATCATAGCATTTGCTTGTACGCGAGCCTGAATATTGATACCTGGGTCTCGTTTGGGTCAATAATACTTTGAGCCCATGGTCATGTTCAATACACTATGAAGAACAAGTTCTATTTTTACCACTAATTTGAAGGAATTTCATTCTTGAAGACAAGTATGTCAATGACTGACAACTTTTCACAGTTTATTACACCTGCTGAGGAGAAAAGTTGGATATCCCATTTATGACCTGTACAACTAGGTTTCCTTTAGTTAAAAGGATCAATTCCACCATCAATCAGATTCAGCACCACTTTTTTCTGTTGTTAACTTGAGTTGGGCTGAGCTGCAATACCAGAATGATCCATCAACAAGTATTCGTGTTAATTTCCTCTCAACAATAGTCCAATCCAATTACGCAAAAAGGTGTTATCTCCCCTGGTGACCTCTGTCCATGTGCTCAGATGGACATCATACTCCAGATCCGAAACCTTCCTCTCTTAACCACTGTACAGAGACGCTTGCAAACTGTGTCTCCTGCTTAGGAGAACTCATGCCCATCCAGGTCTCCATGGTCAACTATCCATGTGAATGGCTGTCACATAATAACAAATTGTTAGTGTAGCGGCTGCTGCATCAGAAAGGTATTGTTAGACAATATGGCTGATTGTTGGCAGGCATGGACTGACCCATAGGGGAATAGTTGAAACCCCTGGTGGGCACCATGGCTTGGTGGGCCTCTGGGCATCTTTAATCTCTATACATAGCAGGTTTGGGAGCTGCTTTTTAGGAAGAAAGGCAAAGAGAGATAAGTAGAAAGCAAGAGGCAGAGTACAAGCGTCATATCCAGTTGCTGTAGGATGGGCTGCAAGAATCACCTCCACTGATGGGCCCCAAGAATCTACTCTACTAGTGGACTCCAAGAAAACACTCCACTGGTGGCCCCAATAATAAACTCTACTAGTGGACTCCAAGAATGAACTCCACTGGACATCTCCAAAAATAAACTCCACTGGTGGACCCTGAGAATAAACTCCACTGGTGGGCCCCAAGAATCAGCTCTACTAGTGGACCCCAAGAAAACACTCCACTGGTGGGCCCCAAGAATAAACTCCATTGGTGGGCCAAAAGAATAAACTCACTGGTGGACCCCAAGAATCAACTCCACTGGTGGGACCCCAAGAATCAACTCCACTGGTGGACCCCAAGAATAAACTCCACTGGTGGACCCCAAGAATCAATCCAAATGGGGGGAAACCCAAGAATCAACTCCACTGTGGCCCCCAAGAAATAAACTCCATGGTGGACCCGAGAATAAACTCCACTGGTCGGCCCAATAACAACCTACAAGGGGTCCCGAGAAAACCAGGGGCCCAAAAATAAACTCACGGTCGGCCCAATATCAACTCTACTGGTTGGTCCCAGAATAACTCCACTGATGGCCCCAAGAATCAACCCACTGGTGGGCCCCAAGAATAAACTCCACTGGAGGGCCCGCAAGAATAAACTCCACTGGGGGCCCCCCAAGAATAAACTCCACTGGTGGCCCCCTGAGAATAAACTCCCTGTGGCCCCAGAAAAAAACTCCACTGTGGCCCCAAAACATCTCCACTGGTGGGCCCCAGGAATAAACTCCACTGGAGGGCCCAAGAATCAACTCCACTGGTCGGCCCCAATAATCAACTCTACTGGTTGGTCCCGAGAATAAACTCCACTGATGGGCCCCAAGAATCAACTCCACTGGTGGGCCCCAAGAACCAACTCCACTGGTGGGCCCCAAGAATAAACTCCACTGGAGGACCCCAAGAATAAACTCCACTGGTGGACCCTGAGAATAAACTCCCCTGTGGACCCTGAGAATAAACTCCACTGGTGGGCCCCAAGAACCATCTCCACTGGTGGGCCCCAGGAATAAACTCCACTGGAGGGCCCCAAGAATAAACTCCACTGGTGGACCCTGAGAAAAAACTCCCCTGTGGACCCTGAGAATAAACTCCACTGGTCGGCCCCAAGAATAAACTCTACTAGTGGGTCCCGAGAATAAACTCCACTAGTGGGCCCCAAGAATCATGCTCGTCTTGTGGGCTCAAGACACCCCAGTCTGACACCCAGTTGGTAACCACACTAGTTACTGTCTTTAGAGAAGAGGTTTTCCTAATGAGACAATCCTTCGAGAAACTGCAGCACTGATTCCCATGGTGGTGGTGGTATACTGGAGCATAGCAATGCGGGATTTTCCCCAGCATTGCTGGACTCAGCAAATTAGCTTCTAAAATAGGAGCTGAAATTTCTTCCCCCAGAGTCCCCTGCCAAATACAACAAATTTTCTTGTTAATCACAGATTACCACTGTTAAAATTCTTCAAAACTATTTAATGCTACTAAAAATGATTATTCCAACCGGTGAAAAACCTGCCCAAAACTTTTTAATTAAATATAAAAAACCTTTCCAAAATTTTGGCAAAATTTTATTTTCTGAATACTCCCCTGGGAAATTGACCCTTGAAGACTGTAATGTTGTAACCCTCACCAGATCTTGTGAGATTCTTTCCATGTTTGGCCAAGAAAGGGTTTATAAATTTGGAGTCAATACATGCAAGGTAGTTTAAAAAGGAAGGATATTCCGGGAATTATTATTTTTTTTTTTATTAAAAACACCTTGATTCATGGTGGATGATGGTGGATAATGGAGTGATTACATTCATGTGTAAATTTGACAAATTGCTCCTTATTTACTCAGTAAAAATAGCCAACACCCAACAATATCAAATAAGAAAATAAAGAAACAGGACGGTCTAAGCATGTGGGTCCAAACTTTGATGTTTTTGGGAGATGAAAGGTGTCAAATCCAGGACGACCTGAGGGAGTCAAGTGTTACACATTCATGCGTTGGCCGTCTCTCGTCTCTCGTAATCCTCCCAAAACACAGTCCTAACTCTTACTCTCTACTGCTCTCCCATCGCTGAGATGTAAAGTGCCTATTGAACCCGGCCCAAAACCCCCTTGTCTATCCTTCTACACACAGACTGCTATTTACCCTCTTATAGTTTGCATTTTAATTACTATTACAGAAGTTTTCCAAAGATTTCTGACGGAGCAAGCACAAAGTAGCTGTTGTTTGGAGGGAGTGCACTGGCCGACGGCGTAGACCGAGGGGCTCTTGAGTTGAGGTTCTCTGGTGCCTGACCGCAGGCTCGGGAACCCTTTTCCCCTTTTTTTAGGGCGAAAAGATAGGGAAAAGAAGCCCTCGGGGGTTTAAAACCCGGGCAAAAAGACCCACAGCGGGTTTTCCCCCTTTGTTTGCATTTTGGAAATTTTTATAACCTTTTATGTTTTTTCAATTTAAAATAAAAAATTTTTCCCTTTTTTTCCTGCAGAATCAATAAGGGGGGTTTTTATTCCGTGTGTGTGGGAGGAGAGGGTTTTGGGTGTTTCTTACCTACTAAAGGCTCCTTTATTTAGGGTTTACTTGAAGTTTAGGATAACCCCGCCACAAAAATTTCAAGTTATGTTAAAATTTATCAGGGTTTAATAAATTTTAATTAATAAGATGGATATTCTCCAAGTTCAACCTACGACAGTGTTAAACCCAGAAGAAGGCCCAAAAATTTCCCACAACGCCCTTTCCCAATTGACCCTTGTTCAGCATAAAACGTTTCCTTTAAACTTTTGTTATAGAAAACTAAAAAAAAGTTGTATCCAGATAGTGGCTCTTTCTGGAAAATTTATGTAGACCCTTTCAAAATTAAATCGATGAATCAACCATAACAACATCTTTTTGGTAGAAAGTTCTATAGTTCACCCCCCCCCTCTTACGGTAAAAAACCCATCTTTTTAAATGAGGGGAAAAAAACCCCATTTTTCCCTTTTTAAACCCTTTTTTTTTGGCAAACTTCGGGTTTAATGGTCATTTTTTTTTTAAACCAAAAGAAAAATCCGCCCTCTAAAAAAAATTTTTTAATTTAAAATATTTTTTAAAATTTAAATTTTAAATTTAAAAATAACAAAATTTACAAAAGTTTCCAATAATAAAAATTTTTGGTATTTTATCTTAAAAAAATTTGCTTACCACCTTGAATATAGGGACAGGAAAGTGTATGGAAAGATCCAAAAAGTCTGGGTCAAGGGTCCTCCCACCCAAAAATTTACATGTACTAAAAAAGGGGCGATTTTAAAAAAAATAAAAAAAGGGGAATAAATTGTGATTTCTGCCCCTTTTCATTTTCCCCCTTTTCTGCCCCTTTTCGGGGGGAAAATCCCCAAAAAAAAAAAAAAAAAAAAAAAAAAAAAAAAAAAAAAAAAAAAAGGGCGCCCCCGAAATTATTTGCCCCTTAGTATGCCCTAAATTGCTTTTAAAACCCTTTATTTTTGTTTGGGTTTTTTTTTAAAGGTGTTTGTCCCCCCTATTCGACCCCCAAATTTGGGCGCGAAAATTAAGGCCGGGTTTTGCTATTGAAAAAAGGGTTTAAGTTTTCTTTAGAAAAAAGGAGTTCAAAAAATTTTGGTGTGTTTAAAAGGTAAAATTATGGCAAGGGTGCGGCCCTTTAAGGGTAAAATAAATAATCTAAGAAAAAAGAACCCCACTTCTCATTTAAATAACCCAGTAAGAAATGTCCCATGATTATTACCTACACAGCCCAAGCACTCTTTTCTCAGAGCGCTCCGCACACTATATCACAGCCCAAGCGCTCTTTTCTCAGAGCGCTCCGCACACTATATCACGCCCAAGCGCTCTTTTCTCAGAGCGCTCCGCACACTATATCACAGCCCAAGCACTCTTTTCTCAGAGCGCTTCGCACACTATATCACAGCCTAAGCGCTCTTTTTTCAAAATATTAACACATCTAGAGACTCTTACCATTGGCCAATTCAAATTTTCCCTCCGTTGGACTAACCTATCAGAGCAGTAGTTTGTACACCCCCTGTAATTGGTTATTTCTTACCCACAGGACAATATGGGATAGAGTGTCTCATCCCTCTATTGGTTGATTTAAATCTCCCGCCTTTGCTTCTACCAATGAGATCCTTTTAGCTTTATACCCCAATTTTAAAATTTTCTATCGGTCTTTTGATTGTTTTATTATAAGAATGGTGATAGGTTTATTCCTTCCACCTACCACAGGTTTGGTTACTCAATATATAAACCTCTTGTCCACTTGCTCATACTATGTAACACTTTTTGCATCTGAGGAAGTGCCGTGGGCACGAAACGCGTTATGCAATGTTAATTAAATCATTATGGCCTACTTCTTATTGTTTTATGTGTAATAAAGTGTTTTTATTTTCATCCCATGGTGGTCTCCACGTGTATTTACTCAAAAATGACGAGCGCCCGCTCCTTTTTTATCCGTTTTACTGCAATACCATTCTGATGTCCTTCCGGCATTAGAGACCAGGACGACGAGGCTGCTGTCCCCGGGGCTTTTGATGATAAAGCCAAACAGGTTTTTATGTGTTGTGCCTCTATACTAGATCGCACAACACCATCAGGTGAGCACCTTAATCATTTGATTTTTACTATACATCAGATGTACTTTCACATAGAGCGCCATCTCCTTTTTTCTTCTTATTCTATAGTAATCTGTTCAGTTTCCTTTCCCAGTTGTTTACAGGTGTTGGTTTTTCTTGTATTTCTTGTTCTACGTAAGTTGATCTGTGTCAGTTATCAGGGCTATTCACACCGGGTCTTGCTTGGCACCAGTTTATTAGTATTAAGGCCAATTTTAGCTTAGGGACATTTTTAGGGATCTCTCAGGGACAGAATAGGGTCACAGGATCTCGTCTCAGGGACAGCAGTAGGGCTAGGTCTAGGACAAGATTCAAGGAAAGTTAATTAAGGTCAGTTATTTTTGCCATAACCATGCTACTGGTCTGAAGCCATTATGGTGTCATCCTCAATCATTTTCCTGTCATAATCTAATGGTAATTCCCTCTAGATTTTTTGTTCATATATGCTACATATAGTTATTGCATGTGACTGCTGGTTGACGCTCCTGTTTACTTCTGTTGAGTTAACTGGCGTTGTAACATGCCAGAGATAAATCTCTTTTAGAGGTGTCTAGCAGGGGTCTAAGATGACGATTGATGATGTATGAAGTCAAGCAGTGTTGCTTACTTTCACTTGACAATTATTAGGAGGGGTTGGAACGAATGATAATTCTAGTGACTGATCGTTTATATTTCTATATATGTATACAGGAACTAACAAACTGTTAGGTATGTGTCACGATGCGCACCATGATCCCTGCTCCAGATTGTGGTTGCACTTGTGCCTCCTTTTTCCAGCACCAGTACTCACCTCTCCTCATTCCTGCTCCACTCGCAGACATTGGCTGGTGCGCATGTACCTACTCCCTAACGTGCACGCGCTGACTCTCTGGGTTTTAAAGGGACAGCGCTCAGCTGATTACCAACCAGCAGACACTGAACCCTATATTAGGTTACTTCCTCTTCCTTACTTCGCCAATGTGTAACTCTTGCCTTGTTAGTTATTCCTTGCTATGTACCTTTAATCTTTGCTACGTACTCTGACAAGTCCCTGCCTGCAACCTCTTATAAGTGACCTTACTACATTCTGCTTGTCGTCTGCCCTATCACCTGTCCACTTACCACATCGCAAGCCTGCTCCTTCCGTACCATGCCTGCACCTTTGCTATCACTGCAAGTAGCCACATAAGGAATAGCAACCTAGATGTCTCCCACAGCAAAGTCCAATCCACCTTGCGGTGGGTTCTGGTGACTACCGAGGAGCTCATTAGACTCCTTTGGGCAATCTGTCACAAAGACTGGGATCGTTGAACAGTATATTGTTTACCTGGAGCCCGGCTTCGACATATCACGGATCTGGTTGACAGATTGCTGGGTGGGGCTGGTGAGAATCCAGCTGTCATGGTGCACATTGGCACCAATGACAGAGTTAGAGGTAGGTGGAGTCTCCTTTAAAATGATTTCAGGGACTCTACCACGGGCAGCAATAAAGAGGCAGTGGGAGATTAGAGAGGTGAATAAATGGCTAAAAAATTTGGTGTAGGATGGAGGGCTTTGAGTTTTTGGAGAACTGGGCTGACTTCTGTATTGACTACAGACTCTATGGAAGTCTGTAGCCAAGACCCTTTAATAAGGAAAGGGTTAAAATAATGAAAACCAAAAAACCTCTAAATTTCATGCTATAAACACTATAAGAGGGGAGGTGTATGTCTTATGTACAGTCCTGTCTGAAGCCAACATTCAGGAAAATATAGATACAAGGAATGAGCATGTGCAGTCATTATGGATAGATATACATGGGATAATAACAATAATACAATTCTAATAGGAGTCTGCTATAGGTCCCCAAATAAAACAGAACACATGGAAGATGTACTCCTCAGGCAAATAGATGAGGCAGCTAATGATAATTATGTTGTTACTATGGGTGACTTCAACTACCCACACATAAATTGGAAAACTCAAACCTGTGGCTCTCATAAAGGAAACTGTAGGACAGTAGGCTGAACTAGATGGACATCTGTCTTTTTTCACATTCTATGTTCATAAATACATTTTTACATGGGAGAGCCAACCATTACTGACATCCTTTCTGCTTGAAGAGGGGGATTGGGATGAAAGTGTATTTTTAAGGTGAAACAAAATGTATCCATTAACGCAAACTGTCCATTTTGAAGCTCTGTTTGTCCAATGTACAAATAACTTGATAAAAAAATAAAAAAAAAGAGTAATCAGTGTAAAAGAGTCAGTTCTTCATGTCTCTGGCCAGTATATGAATTAATCCTACATTAAAAGATACTTTCTGCGAGGGTCCTGTTCTCAGAGATGGAATCTTAGCTTTTTCATGCACAGGTCCATATTTGATGAACAATATCAAAATCCAAATAGAAAACTTGGAAAATTTGGAAAATTTCCCATGGATGAGAACATGTAAAGGTGACAGAGCTGACGTCAGTCTATAAGGTCCATCCACCTCCCTCCAAGGCCATATTCCGCCTCACACATCGTGCTATTTTTAATATGATTGAAAGGATTTCTGCAGGAAGTCATCTGTAATTGAATATAAACATACGCAAACATATTTTATTGTCCTCGAGGGACATATTAGTAAGTAGGATTGAGGAACATTGTATGATGCTTGACCATGTGAAGAGTGAGATCAGGGTTATGATTCGGGACAGGGTTCCTTGGTTACAGTACACAACCATCAACAGTGATGAGGGACAACCAACAATGTATGAATGGAAGAAGGGGATTAAATATGCGACGCCTAACGCAGCACGATTTATCATATTTTTTAACATAGATGTAAAACACTAAATATGTTCCTGCTGGTTATGATAGAAACAGAACAAATAGGGCACCACAGCTGCCTCTGTATTAGGTGGCATAGGTACAGACCAGCTAGAATGCCTATGCTGACCCCTGTCCACCGCCAAAAGTGTCTACAGTGATCATGTGACTATCAGATGTGGCCTATGGAGTAAAACAAGAAGGCGGATGCGTCTGATGAATCCTGTTCTCCATCTTGTGGATGGCCAGGTTTATGTTTGTCACTTACATGGAGAGAAGATGCACTATGGGAAGAAGGCATGATGGTGGAGACAGTGTGATGGGCAATGTTCTGCTGGTGGATCCAGACATCATGTGGATGGCCGGGTGTGTCACTTACTTGGAGAAGAGATGTAGGAAGGATGCACTATGGGAAGAAGACAAGATGCTGGAGGCAGTGTGATGGGCAATGTTCTGCTGGGGGGTCCTGGCATCATGTGGACGGCTGGGTGCGTCACTTACCTGGGGAGGAGATGGTGCCAGGAGGAATTCTGGGAAGAAGACGAGGTGGTGGAGGCAGTGTGATGGGCAATGTTCTGCTGGGGGGACCTAGCATCATGTGGATGGCCGGGTGCATCAGTGACCTGAGGAAGAGATGGCGCCAGGATGCATTATGGGAAGAAGACAAGATGGCGGAGGCAGAGTGATGGGCAATGTTCTGCTGGGGGGTCCTGGCATCATGTGGATGGCCGGAGGCGTCACTTACTTGGGGAAGAGATGGCACCAGGATGCATTATGGAAAGAAGACAAGATGGTAGCAGTGTGATGGGCAATGATCTGCTGGGGGGTCCTAGCATCATGTGGATGGCCGGGGGCATCAATGACCTGAGGAAGAGATGTAGGCAGGATGCATTATGGGAAGAAGACAAGATGGTGGAGGCAGTGTGATGGACAATGTTCTGCTGGGGGGTCCTGGCATCATGTGGATGCCTGAATGCGTCACTTATATGGAGAAGAGATGGCGCTATTATGCACTATGGGAAGAAGACAAGATGGCAGAGGCAGTGTGAAGGACAGTGTTCTGCTGGGGAGTGCTGGCATCATGTTGACCGCCGGGTGCTTCATTTACCTGGGGAGGAGATGGCACCAGGATGCACCATGGGAAGAAGACAAGATGGTGGAGACAATGTGATGGGCGATGTTCTGCTGGGGGGGTCTTGGCATCTGTGGACATCTAAGTGCATCAATTACCTTTGGAGAAGATGACACCAGGATACATCATGGAAATAATACAACATACTCCTGAGGAAGCTGCATAGTCAGCGATACGCGTGGGGTCTCGGTGATGTAGCCTAGCTTGTTACCTGCACAATCCTACCATGCCATGTTATTTGGGGTTATGCTGATTGTTATATGCTCTCTTAAATGGGTTTCTTTGGTGGATTTAGTTTTAGTTTAATATTTGCTGTTTTATATCTATTGTTTATTTTCATATTTTTCATTCATACTTTATCCAATTAGACCTTGCAATAGGATTGTGTTCATATCAGGTGTTTCATCTATTTCCCAACAGGATTTGAAACTGCTAGTATATCTCTGTGTTTTTAAATGTTTTTAAGTGTTGTGTTTTTGTAGTCCCTTGTTTCTAATAAAGTTTATATTGGAGTGCAGCCATTTTGTATGTTTTCTTTTCTTCTGTGTGAGAGTACTTGCTTCCCTACATACGGTTTGCACCCCTCTCTTTGTGGTATTTGTGGTGACCGCCCAAGATGTATACAATTTATATATTTCTGAATAGAAAAGAATTTTGAACTATCAGAATTGAACAATTCTTTAGAGTGTAGCGTAAACCTGTAAGTTTTGCATGGCTGACCTCCACATTTGACAAAACCTTTATGTCGCAACCAAGGGACAGAAGTACTGACATTTGTAATCATCCTTGGAGACAGAGGGCCACATGTATGAAACTGTTTAGGTCTAAAACTCACTCTTTTCCCCCCAGTAACCAATGGACCAAAAAAGTGAGTTTTAGACCTAAACAGGTTCATACATGTGGTCCAGAATGATGCCCAACGTCGTGCATTTTCTGGGAACTATTGTACATCCATTTTGTAGAATCTGATTGAGTATTTCATCTTCTTTTAATATCACAAGAGATTGTAACACAATATTTCTGATTTGATCAAATTGATGGCTGTAATTTAACACCAAAGTAGGTTGGTTGGTTTGATTTCGATTTTTCTCACAACCAGAATGATAAGAAAGTAGACTTTCCTTAGATGTGGATTCAACTTTTTTTTTAGCTGCTCTGTTTAATATCCAACCGGGGTACCCCCTGGACTTTAACCTCGGGCAAATATTTTCTTCTTCCTGTAAATACTCATCACGAGAGCTACAGTTTCTTTTTGCCCGGGTAAGTTCTCCTACAGGGATAGCTTTTTTTGTGTGTTTTGTATGAAAACTACGACAATGTAAAATAGTATTTCCCAAGATGGGATATATATATGCGATAAATCCAATCCTATGAGGCCGCACCAAGCAACTAACAGGATTTAATGGATCTTCTTGTAAAATCTTGGAGTGAGATACCACAGGACTCCTTCAGAGGTCTTGTGGAGTCCAGGCCTTGATGGTTCAGAATGCGAGAGAGACCTGCACAATACAAGACAGGAGGTTTTAGTGCTATGGTTGATTGGTGTAGACTCCAGTAGTCAATGATCTGAATTCCAATTCATGGACACATCAGTTCTTATATATTTTGGGGTCTATTGTGATTGAGTTCCAAAAGCTTCATGTGAACATTACACTATTGTTATGGAACGATCCCCTTTACATCCAGGCTAATTCCAAGAGGTGACTGGCTAGATTTATTGGTTAGAACAGGACAAAATGTGGGCGACAAGGAGAACTGTCATTCCCTGTAATGAATTCCACCTCGGAGCAGGTAAGAAGAGGTCATCGGGACACACCGGGAAACAGGAGAATAAGTCAATTCAATCCAGATGTCAGGAAGCTGCAGAGAGTTCATAAAAGCAAGGAAAGTCCTCACGGGCATTCTGACGCGGCCAGGAACAGTGGGGCAATTCACCCAGCAATTAGCCGGCTTCCTGAAGACTTCACTTTCTCTCCGACAACAATTGTTTGAGTTTTTTCTCCAGGCTCCAGCGCTCGTATAATTGTAGGCAGAGAGGTGACTGTAATTTTAAGGTCAGGTGCAGTTAGACTGACGCGCTGGAGGCTACTGGTCGGACCTACTGTGCTTCATGTTCAAAGGCCAAATGTGAACCTGGAGCAGAACTCAGCATGTACACCCGTCTCCTTCCGCGTTACGGAAATGAGGCAGCCGGGTTGTAAATGTCTGGATATTCCATGTCGGGGGTGGAGGTTAGAGACAAGTGCTTAGGACTAGTGAATGTATACAGGATATACAGTATGTACACCCCATTAAACCCTTTGAGAAGTTGGGAAGTGACCCTGAGCACATTTTAGAGGTTTTGTTTTTTAGCCTTCAACTATACATTTACATATGTGTCCTTTGTTGGACTGGGCTACAGGCCCAACAGTTAAGTCAGTTCTTGGACCCCACCAGTGGAGATGATTCTTGGGGCCCACCAGTGATTTTGATTCTTGGGGCCCACCATGAAGTTGATTCTTGGGGTCCACCAGTGGAGTGGATTCTTGGAGCCCGTCAGTGGAATTAATTCTTGGGGCCCACCAGTGGAATTAATTATTGGGGCCCACTATTGTAGTTGATTATTGGGGCCACCAGTGGAGATGATTCTTGGGGCCCATTAGTGAAGTTGATTCTTGGGACCCATCAGTGAAGTTGATTCTTGGGGCACACCAGAGGAGTTAATCATGGAGCCCACCAGTGGAGTTTATTCTTTAGGACCATCAGAGGAGTTGATTCTTGGGATCCACCCGTATAGTGGATTCTTGGGGCCCTTCAGTAGAATTAATTCTTGGGGCCCACTATTGGAGTTGATTCTTCGGGCCCACCAGTGGAGATGATTCTTGGGGCCCATTAGTGTAGTTGATTCTTGGGACCCACCTGTTAAGTTGATTCTAGAGGACACTAGACACTGACACCGACTGACACTAGGGGAGTTAATCTTGGAGCCCACCAATGGAGTTGATTGTTGGGGCCTACTGGTGGAGATGATTCTTGGGGCCCACCAGTGAAGTTGATTTTTGGGACCCACCAGTGGAGTTGATTCTTGGTCCCCACCAGTGGAGTTGATTCTTGGGGCCCACCAGTGGAGTTGATTCTTGGGTAGTCACCTGGGCCCATTGTCCTTACAAGGGGCTAGAATTGGCTGATGGACAGGCTTGGGTTGGTCCACAGGGGAACAATGGAAGCCACTGATTGGCCCCTGAGCATGGCAGACCTGGAATTGCTGTTCAACTGCATATACATGTTTCGGAGAGGCAGAATGGCAGAGAGAAAGAGACAAGTGTCACGGTTGGAGGTAGTGGACCCTCTGGACCACCGCAAGCGATGGCGTAAGCCACGCCAGGGAGCGGAATCTAAGTAGGTCCCGATTTTCACCAGAGCCCGCCGCAAAGCGGGATGGACTTGCTGCGGCGGGAGTCTACCTGGTCGCTACCCCTGATGTGACTTGCTTGCGGAGGCAGCCGAGGTGTAGCGTGGTACAAAATCGGAAGGCAGGCTCATAGTCGGGGACAGGCAGAAGGTCAGGACAGGCGGCAATGGTTCGTGATCGTGGACAGGCAGGAACGTCAGGGCAGACGGCAAGATTCGTGGTCGAGGGACGGAAGAAAACGGTATGGTACACGGTAATCAGAACAAGGCTTCAGGAACGCTTTCTCAATAGGCAATGGGCACTAAAGATCCGGCAGGGTAAGCAGGAAGAGGCAGAGTTAAATAAGGGTAGTGACCGGCAATAATGAATTACCGGTGCGCTGGCCCTTTAAATTTAACACTGTCGGCGGGCGCGCGCCCTAGAGAGCGGGGCCGTGCACGCCACAGGACAGAGACTATAGCAGGAGCGTGGCCGGGTAAGTTAAAAGGGGAACCTGCCAGGGAATGAGCGCGCCCGCGACCCGACATGCGTCGTGGTGCCGCTCAGTAGCGGGGAACGCATGCGCCTGCGACCCGGGATGGGGGTCGCAGGGGCATTCGTGACAGTACCCCCTCCCTTTGGCCTCCTTCTCTTTCTGGCCTGAAGGAACTTACGGATTACATTATGGTTCAGAATATTGTCCTCTGGCTCCCAGGACCTTCTCTTCCGGCCCGTACCCCTTCCAGTCGATGAGTAAATGACACTTCCCTCTAATCGTCTTCATGGCCAAGACCTCTTTTATGGTAAAGATGTTGGAGGCATCTGCTACAGGAGGCGGAGGAGCAGCTTTCCGGGAGAAGCGATTCAGGACCACTGGCTTTAAGAGGGAGACGTGGAAGGAGTTCGGGACACGCATCGTAGGGGGAAGCCGAAGCTTGTAAGCCACTGGGATGATGCGCTTGAGGACCTCGAATGGTCCCAGGAACCGGGATCCCAGTTTATAGCTGGGGATCTTAAGGTGGATGTACTTCGCTGATAACCACACCTTGTCTCCGGAAGAGTAAACTGGGGAAGGTCTTCGCCGCTGCTTGCCTCTTTATGCGGGCAGAAGCCTATTGTAGGGACAGGCATGTCTGATCCCATATGGTCGATAGGTAGAGGACCAGATACACCATGTCGGCACAACAGAAGGCACTGAGATTGGCAGGGGTGGGCGTGGAAGTTGCCCGTAGACGATAAAGAAGGGGGCGGACTCAGCAGACTCCGAGTCTAAAGAATTATACGAGAATTCGGCCCAGGGCACCAGAACAGCCCAGTCGTCTTGATGCGCCGAAACAAAGTGGCGTCGATAGTTGCCCAGGACCTGATTAACCCTCTCCACTTGTCCATTGGTCTGTGGATGGTATGCCGAGGAGACGTCCAACTTAACCTGTAGCTGGGCACAGAGGGAACGCCAGAATTAGACACGAATTGGACTCCACGGTCCGAGACAATATACAGAGGAAGACCATGCAAGCGGAAGATGTGCTGGAAGAACAGGCTGGCAAGATGAGGAGCAGAAGGAAGACCCAGCAGAGGAACGAAATGGGCCATCTTTGAGAACCGATCAGTGACTACCCACACCACGGTATTACCAGAGGAAGGAGGGAGATCCGTGATAAAATCCATAGCCACATGAGTCCAAGGGCAGTTAGAAATTGGTAGTGGCTGCAGCAAACCTGCCGGCTTGTGACGAGAAGACTTGTTCTGGGCACAGGTAGTGCAAGATGCCACGAATGCATGAACATCTTTAGCGAGGTCAGGCCACCAATAGAAGCGAGAGATCAGGGAGCAAGGCTGTTGTACCCCTGGATGTCCAGCCATTCGAGAGCAATGTCCCCAATTAATCATCTTCCTCCAAAGAACCGGGCGTACATACATCTTTCCCGGAGGGATTTGCCGAAGATCTACTGGTGCAGCGGAGATTAGCCATTCAGGAAGGATGATGTGCCGTGGTGCAGGTTCATCCCCTATCACCTCCGAAGCATGGGAGAGAGCATCCGCCTTGACATTTTTTCCAGCTGGACGAAAATGAATGAGAAAATCAAAACGGGAAAAGAAAAGCAACCAGCGGGCTTGCCGGGGATTTAGCTGTTGGGCCGTCTGCAGATAAAGAAGATTCTTGTGGTCGGTATACATGGTGACCAGGTGATGAGCTCCTTCGAGGAGATAGCGCCATTCATCTAAGGCTAGTTTGATGGCCAGCAGTTCCCGATAACCAATGGAGTAATTCCTCTCCGCCGCAGAAAAGGTTCTAGAGAAGAAGCCACACGTGCGTGTCTTGCCAGTGGGCCCTTTATGGGTGAGTATGGCCCCAGCTCCCAGGGAAGAGGCGTTGACCTCCAAGTAGAAAGGTTTCTCCATATCAGGCAGAGAAAGCACGGGTGTGGAAGCAAATGCAGATTTGAGCTTAAGAAAGGCCTCTTCAGCCTTTCTTAAACCCAAAACTATCCGTATGGCACGGCGGCCTACTGGACGTGGCCATTGCAGGATGGCAGACACTTTAGCGCGATCCATTTGTAAACCCTTGTCCGAGATGATGTAGCCGAGAAAAGGAAGACTGGTCTTGTGGAAGAGACATTTCTCCAACTTGGCGTAAAGATGGTTAGCGTGTAAAAGCCCAAGAACCTGTAGCACATGGGTCTGGTGAGACTCTGGGTCAGATGAAAAGATCAGGATGTCGTCCAGGTAAACAATCACACAGGTGTAGAGGAGATCTCTGAAGACATCATTGAGAAACTCCTGGAAGACTGCGCGCGCATTACAGAGCCCGAATAGCATCACCAGGTACTCGAAGTGGCTATCTCGAGTGTTGAAGGCCGTCTTCCACTCGTCTTCTTCTCGGATCCGAATGAGATTATAAGCACCACATAGGTCTAGTTTGGAAAAGATCTTGGCTCCACGGAGACGATCAAACAGCTCGGTGATCAAAAGCAAGGATACCGGTTCTTCATGGTGATCTTATTGAGAACGCAATAATCGGTACAGGGTCTGAGAGAGCTATCTTTCTTGGACACGAAGAAGAACCCGGCCCCGGCAGGTGAGGAGGACTTACGAATGAACCCCTTATGTAGATTCTCCTGGATGTATGCAGCCATGGCTTGAGTCTCTGGTACTGACAGTGGATAGACCCTGCCCTGGGGAGGGGATCTACCGGGTAGCAGGTCGATTGGGCAGTCATAGGGACAATGAGGAGGTAGAGTTTCCGCTTGCTTCTCTGAGAACACGTCCACAAATTCTTGGTAGGGTACGGGGAGGCCCACCAGTGATTTAGACGTGAGTAGAGGATAAGTGGGAAGCACTGGGCGAGGTGCCACCAAACAGTGGGAATGACAATCTTGTCCCCAACGCCCATCTTCCAATCAAGCACCTGGGCATGTTGCTGCAGCCAGGGAAAGCCCAGAAGAATAGACAAGGACGACCCAGGTAACACATAAAACGACAGTCTCTCCTTATGTAGTGCTCCAACCTGTAGGGACAAGGGCTCGGTATGAAACAGGACCGGATCATTGAGAATCTCTCCACTGATAGAGGAGATGGCCAGAGGTCTCCCCAGGCGGACCACCGGAGGTTATACTTGGACACCAAGGCTGCATCCACAAAGTTCCCGGGGGAACCAGAGTCCAAGAAGGCCAAGGCTTGAAACCGGATTTCAGGTCCAAACCCGACTAGTACGGGTATAGTCAGGTGAGGAGAGGGGTTATTCACACCTAGGGGCACCTCTCCCACGAAGCCTAGGTGCAATAGGTTCCCAGAAGTTGCGGACGGAGCGGGCAACCCCTTAGGAGATGTTCAGGGCTGCCACAGTTGAGGCATAGGTTCTCCTTACGTCGTCGGTTAAGTTCCTGCGGAGTCAGATGGGCTCTATCCACTTGCATGGCCTCTTCCATGGCTGGCTGGGCAGAAGGTAGTGGAGACCGTAGAAACACCGGTGCAAGACGAGGTAGACGACGTGTTCGGACCGGTTCACGCTCTTGGCGGAGCTCCTCACGTCTCTCTGAAAAACGGATATCAATTCGCGTCGCCAGATGGATGAGCTCACTTAATGAAGACGGAGGGTCCCGGGTGGAGAGAGCATCTTTAATCTGGCTGGAAAGGCCTTCTTGAACGTGGCGCACAATGCTGCATCGTTCCAAGCCAACTCTGAAGCTAGTGTGCGGAATTGCACCGAATAGTCACCTACGGAGGAGTTCCCTTGCTGCAGGTTCAGTAAGGCGGTCTCGGCAGACGAAGCGCGGGCAGGCTCTTCGAAGACACTGCGGAATTCCTGCAGGAAGGTCGCCAGATCAGCTGTGACCGGATAACCTCGATCTCAGAGTTGTTGCCCAGGCCAGGGAGCACTGGGTGATGAAGCCCCTGCAGGCCTTTGGGTCCCCATCAAACTTCGTTGGCATGGACAACCGGAGTTTAGGACCAGCGGACAACCCCGGAATGGCTGCCACGGGAGTAGCCACCGCAGCCGAGCCAGCTGAGTGGCGAGGAGCTGCTGCATCAGAGTAGATAACTGGTTAAGCTGCTGCGCTTGCTGCACAATCTGCTTCGATTGCTGGCCCACGATGGTGGTGATGTCAGAGACGCTCGGTAGAGGCACCTTGGCAGGATCCATGGCCGGTTCTTACTGTCATGGTTGGAGGTAGTGGACCCTCTGGACCACCGCAAGCGATGGCGTAAGCCACGCCAGGGAGCGGAATCTAAGTAGGTCCCGGTTTTCACCAGAGCCCACCGCAAAGCGGGATGGACTTGCTGCAGTGGGAGTCTACCAGGTCGCTACCCCTGAAGTGACTGGCCTGCAATGGCATCAGAGGTGTAGCGAGGTACAGAATCACATAGCAGGCTCATAGTCGGGGACAGGCAGAAGGCCAGGACAGGCGGCAATGGTTCGTGGTCATGGACAGGCAGCAAGGTCAGGGCAGGCGGCAAGATTCGTGGTCATGGGAGGGAGGCAAACGGTACAGTACACGGTAATCAGAACAAGGCTTCAGGAACGCTTTCTCAATAGGCAATGGGCACTAAAGATCCGGCAGGGTAAGCAGGAAGAGGCAGGCTTAAATAGGGGCAGCGGCCGACAATAATGAATTACCGGTGTGCTGGCCCATTAAAATTAACACTGCCGGTGTGCGCGCGCCCTAGGGAGCGGGGCCGTCTGCGTCGCGGGACAGAGACTACAGCAAGTTAACAGGAGAACCTGCCGGGGAATGAGCACACCCACGACCCGACATGCGGGTCACGGCGCCGCTTAGTAGCAGGGCACGGATGTGCCTGCGACCCGGGATGGGGGTTGCAGGGGCATCCGTGACAACAAGAAGCAAGAGCCAGAGTATAAGACGCATGTTCAGTCATAGATAGTAGCTGTAGGATAGGCCCCCAGAATAAAATCCACTGGTCAGCCACAGGAATCAACTCTATGAATGGACCCCCAGAATCAATTCCACCAATGGGCAAAGATAATATACTGTTGGATTTCCAATGGTGTTTTAACTTTGCTGTGTGGACGTAGCCTAAGCTTGGTTCAGGCACCTCCAAACATTGCATGGTTGGCTGGTCTTATGAAAGACCAACCAGGCTACATATAGACCTTCTGGTCTGTGGTCATTGGCCCAGACTTTCAGTTTTCTGCTGGTTACTGGAAAGTAATGTAGCCAGTCATTAAAACTCCAGTGCTTGATCCTGGAGGTCTATAGTACAGTCAGTGCTTGGTGATTTGTGATCGGTGGTCTTGTGGTCATTGGTCCATAATTTTAGACTTCTGGTGGTTCGTAGAAAGTTCATAAGCCAGTGCTTGATCCTGGTATTTTAAGGTATATTCACTGCTCAGTGCTTTGTGATCGGTGGCATTGGTCAATACATTCAGATTTCTGTTGGTTAGTTGTAAGTTTAGCATCCAGTCTCTAAAGCTCCAGTGCCTGATCCTGGTGGTCTATGGTGTAGCCAGTGCATGTGTTATTCTGATCTGTATTTTTTTGGTCATTGATCGATACTTTTGGATTTCCAGTGGTTAGTGGAAAGTTCAGCTACCAGTCATTAAAGCTTTCTGGTGGTTAGCCAGCCAGTCACTAAGGCCCCATGGCTGAATCCTGGTGGTCTGTGGTACAGTCAACATTCAGTACTTTATGATCGGTGGCTTTGTGGTTATTGTCCACCATTTTCAAACTTTTGGTGGTTAGTAGAAAGTTCAGCAACCAATCACCAAGGTTCCTGCGATTGATCATGGTGGTCTATGGTTAAGTCAATGCTTGACACTTTGTGGTCGGTGGCTTTGTGGTAACTGGTCCATAATTTCAGTTTTCTGGTGGATAGTGGAAAGAATAGCAGCCAGTCTTTAAATCTCCAGTGCTTGATCCTGGTGGTCTTTGGATAAGTGAATGCTTGATACTTTGTGATCGGTGGATTTGTGGTCATTGGTCCATAGCTTCAGCTTTCTGGTGGATTGTGGAAAGAAGAGCAGCCAGTCATTAAGGCTCCAGTGCTTGACCCTGGTGGTCCGTGGTGTATTCAATGCTTGGTACTGTACTTTGTGTTTGGTGGCTTTGTGGCCATTGGTCCTTCCTTTTAGCTTTCTATTGGTTTGTGAAAAGCTCAGTAGTCAGTCATTAAGGCTCCAGTGCTTGACCCTAGTGGTCCATGGTTTAGTCAATGCTTGGTACTGTACTTTGTGTTTGGTGGCTTTGTGGCCATTGTTCCTTACTTTTAGCTTTCTATTGGTTATTGGAAAGCTCAGTAGTCAGTCATTAAGGCTACAGTGCTTGACCCTGGTCGTCCGTGGTTTAGTCAATGCTTGGTACTGTACTTTGTGTTTGGTGGCTTTGGGGCAATTGGTCCTTACTTCCAGCTATCTATTGGTTAGTAGAAAGCTCAGAAGTCAGTCATTAAGGCTCCAGTGCTTGATCCTGGTAGACTTTAGTACAATAACTGCTCAGGACTTTGTGACTGGTGGTTTTGATGTCATTGGTCCATACTTTCAGCTTTGTGTTGGGTAGTGGAACGTTCAGTAGTCAGTCCTTAAGGCTCCCATGCTTGACCCTGGTTGTCTATGGTACAGTCAATGCTTAGTACTTTGTGATTAGTGACTTTGTAGTCATTAGTCCATTGTTTCTGGTGGCTAATTTCAGCAGTCAGTGCTTGATCCTGGTTGACCAGTGGTTTGATCCATATTATGACACTATAATGATAACTTATGAAGTGTTTTGACTAAACTTGGCTGCCCCTGTGATTTACGACTGCATTGTTGAAGATTCCTGCGCGGTGATGGCGTGAGGCGTAGTTACACAGTTAAGGTGTAGTCCTGCAAGAACGCCTGAGGCGTGTCTACATTCTGTCAGACGGTCATATCAGGAATTCTATACATTTCTCTCGTGAGGACTGCCCGTGCTTCTTAATCCCCTTGATCTGTGATCAGTAGTATTAATATACTGTATGTATTGTATTTATAGGTTTTTGTGTGATCTGCCTTCATTACCAATGCAAAATTTACGCCTCCCTCTCTTCTATATTTAGTGAAGGTGTTTTGCCACGATTACCGATTCGAGTCTTAGAAGGGGGGAAAATCTCTCCTTGGGGTGAGCCACCAATAACTTGGTCGGAGTGAGGATTTATGCGCCTTTCAGACTTCGGTCTGAGTCAATGGAGACAGGTGTCCCTCTGCTTTTGTGGATTGTTACTAATATTTCTTTAAATCACTGTTTGCAAAGTGATTTAAGTTCTGCCAGATTTCTTTAGGACTGAAAAACTGCAGCCAATTAAACTCAAGTCATAAATTCCCAGCCAGGTCTTCTTCCAGGAACAGTGCCACTCCTTTTGACAGGCTGAGAGTGGCATTTCAGATCTGTCCCTTTTTTTCCTACTCCAGGACATTAAAGGGGCACAACCATCAATTTTTTTTCATGGCACTTCAAAAGGGTTTTCTCACCATGCTGTTTGAGTCATAAGCAGCTTCAGGCTCACACTTCCTGGTCAGGCTGTGAGTGGTTCTATAGCAATGAATAGCATATTTAGTTCCTCTATAATTAGATGAGGGTTACAGAGACATAAGTGCAGTTAATTTAATCTTTAGTAAACAAAGCTACATACATCCAAGGAGTGAAAACTAGTGTTTCTCACAGGTAAACAAGCTAATCCTGTTAGAGATAGGGAGTCTGCTCCATCCAAGCATGGTGACGTCTTTCCCTGCTCTCTGTCTAATCAGTAAGGGAGATATGGACAATTACCTAGAGACACTTGTGTGCATAGTTACATGGTTAGTACGGTTGAAAAAAGACACGTGTCCATCAAGTTCAACCAAGGGAGGGTAAAATGTGGGTGAAGGGAGGGAGACAAGGACTTTAAGCCCAGCCTCACCACTGGTGAATGCCCTGGAACCCACAAGGCAAGAACCAATCTGCTCTAGGGGAGACCTCATCTCTGACCCCAGAGCCTCCACCAGCCAGGATCCAGAATTTTACATGGGTACATACACATTAACATTCTTTAGTTACGGGCAGGTATCTAAGCCTTTCTTGAAACTCTCTACAGTTCCTGCTGTGACCAGCTCCTCAGGCAGCTATTTCACAGATTCACAGTGCTTACAGTGAAGACCGCTCTTCTCCTCCTTCTCTACTCGAAGGGAATGTCCCCTTGTCTTTTGAGGGGGCTTTACCTGAAATAATTTTTCCCCATACTTTTTGGAGGGACCATTTAGATATTTATATAAATTAATCCTGTACCCCCTAAGCCATCTTTTCTCAAGACTAAAAAAGTTCAATTCTACTAACCTCTCCTCATAACTAAGATGCTCCATTCCCCTTATAAGTTTGGTTGCTCGTCTTTGTACTCTCTTTAGCTCCATTACATATTTTCTATTTACTGGAGCCCAGAATTGAACAGCATATTCTAAGTGAGGACGCACCAATGCTTCATACAGCGGTAGAATTACATCCTTGTCCTGCGAGTCCATGCCTCTTTTAATACACGCCAATATCTTACTTGCCTTAGAGGCAGCTGATTGACACTCAGAACAGATAAAATCTCTCTTATCAGAAGAGCAATTTACCTTTCACTACATGTTGATAGCGAATCATTGAGAAAACCCCTTTAACCCATTAACAACCGGCCACTGACTTTTGGCATCAGGTGACACAGGTCGTCCAACTGCAGTGACGCCAAAAGACGTTGCAGCAGAAATAGAGGTTTTGTGGCTCCCAGTGCTGGAGCTTTAGTAAACAGCTCCATTCGTAAAGCAGTCCTTGTTAACACCAGGGAATGGAGGAAGCCTCCGATCCCTGGCGCCTAATTCTATGATTGCCTTGGTCCATGACCGTGGAATAAACAAAGGGGATTCTGGTGACCCAATGGAACCTGAGGAATATCTATGCAGTCAGCCCTAAAGTCCAAGAGTAGCTCCAGGGCTGTTTATATAGAAAGGCTGATGTCAGTGAAAAAAGGAAAAAAAAACATAAAAAAATCTGGAAAAAAAATAAAAATAGAAATAAATATTTAACAAAAATAATTATTTTTCATACATTACTAAATTAACCTGCACTTTTTAGATATCCACACGACTGCAAAAACCCGTAGAACTAATCTATCTTGTTTTTTAGTGTGACTTGTGATTGGTGTAGACTATTATTAAAGAAAACAAATGCAGAAAAACTTTTTTTTATGTTTACGCTACAAAAAACTTCTGCAGTAATTAATATATAAACTCAAACTATGCCTCCAAAAAGTAGTACTTCTGCGTAAAAGAAGTCCTTAACAGCTATGTCACTGCAAAAATAAAAAAGTTACGCCTGTGGAAACGCAGGGAGGCAAAAACGAAAGAAAAATGTTCTGGTCTATTCTGGTGCTTAAGAGGTTAAGCTGTTTATGCATTTTAGATAGTTGCATATTAGAGCAAGTTGGGTGCATCCCAGGGTAAGAGCCAGAATGTTCTGAATTTGTATTTTAGGAAGTTGGCAAGTTTAATATACTGTACAGGGATGTTTGTGAACGTGACACCTCACCTCTCTTCATCTGTGCGAGAATAAAATGGGTCCAAGTGCTTGATCCTTAATTTTCCCAACATCATCAGGAAGCCACAATACCTGGCTGAGGGTCGGCCACATGCACGGAGCACACATGTAGGACCAGATCAGACATGTTCAGAAGAAGATCCTTCAGTAAATGACTGGTGACATTCCAAAAATGCTACAAAATCCAAGCAGATGGAATAAATGATCTATTTCCCCCAAAAGAAAGCTAAAACCTCTTCAAGTTGTGAAAGAAGTGATGGAAACCTGGTGGATGCACCCAAACATGGGGGTCTTGACTTAGAACGGTCTTGGTGATCGATGTGTTAATTTGTAGAATGGGTTAAGTGACTCAAACTTTGAAAATGTTTTAAGCAACCCCCGAAGACAGTAACCATATTGAGCTCTTCCTTCCTCTGTAGTGGCCATCTCGTCATTATTGGAGTTCTACATCTACATCTCATCTTCACCCCTGTGAAATTCTTCTAACGCTTGTGCAAGTAACCAATTGATATGATCAGGATAGCAACCTTTCTTCATCAAATCACTCTCTAGCATGGTCTCGTACAGCCAGTCTATGACTACAAATAGGGCCACCATCAAGGTAATGTAGGTGAAACTCATGTCAGGAACCCCTACCTTCCTTTTTCTACTGATCAGTACTGAATGGTGGCTACAAAGCGTCATGAAGCTAAAGGGTCCCATTTGACAGACAATCCCCTTTGCCAATAGATACAATAAAAATATGGGACTAGCCTAAGACACGACACCACAGTTACAACAATAAGGGAAATTGGGTGTCTCTGTGTTAGATATCTGCTGGGTCCTAGGACAGAGGGTCCATCATTTGAAGAATATATGCTGTTAATACTTTGATAATAAAACAAAAACAAGCTCAAGATGGCCCACAGGGGGTCCCAGGGAATTGTGGGCTGCTGATAATAGCAGGACTAGGGCTGCTTTACAGGTAGAAAGAAAAAGAAATGCAGAAAGCAAGAGTCAGGAGCAGCTATATACAATAGCTGTAGGGTGAACCCCAAGTATCAACTCCACTGATGTGCCCCAGGAATTAACTTTATAAGTGGGTCCCAAAAATTAACTTCACAAGTTGGTCCCAAGAATCAATTCCACTGATGGGCCCAAATAATCAACTCGATTGGTGGGCCCCAGTAATCAACTCCACTAGTGGCCCCAAGAATCAAATCCATTGGTGGCCCCCCATCATCAATTCCACTGGTGGGCCGCAGAAATAAACACCACTGGTGACCGCAAGAATCAACTCCACTGGTGTCCCAAGAATCAATTCCACTGATGGGCCCAAATAATCAACTCCACTGGTGGACCCCAAGAGTCAACTCCACTGGTGGGCCCCAAAAATCAACTCCACTGGTGGACACCAAGAATCAACGTCACTGTTGGGTCCCAAGAATCAACATCACTGGTGGACCCCAAGAATTAACTCCACTGGTGGGACCCAAGTATCAACTCCACTGGTGGACCCCAAGAGTCAACTCCACTGGTGGGCCCCAAAAATCAACTCCACTGGTGGACACCACGAATCAACATCACTGGTGGGCCCCAAGAATCAACATCACTGGTGGACCCCAAGAATAAACTCCACTGGTGGGACCCAAGTATCAACTCCACTGGTGGCCCCAAGAATCAACTCCACTGGTGAGGCCCAAGAATCAGCTCCATCGGTGACCCCAAGAATCAACTACACTGGTGGACCCCAAGAATCAATTCCACTGGTGGACCCCAAGAATCAACTCCACTGGTGGCTCCAAGAATCAACTCCACTGTTGGGCCCCAAGAATCAACTCCACTGGTGGCCTCAAGAATCAACTCCACTGGTGGGCCCCAAGTATCAACTCCACTGGTGGGTCCAAGAATTAAGTCCTCTAGTGGTCACCATACACCTCAGTTTAACACTGTATAGGAATATCTGTGTCCAGAGCTGGAACATGGTTTATGTAGTGAAAAGTCCTATGGTTAGTCCAATGAAGGGGTCACCCTGGTGGAAGCAGTGACATTTGGTCCTCTAGTTTGGTCAATGAAGTAGTGACCCTGATGAGAACAGGGGACATCTGACCCTCTAGTTAATCCAATGAGGGGTTGACCCTGATTACATCTTTAAAGCTTTAAAAAAAAAAAACTGTTTCCTCATGATGTATCGGATGTGTCTGCATAGCATTTCATCAGTCACCAGATCGTTCTTTCTATGTTGCAATATAATATAATGTCTTGTACAGCATCAAAATTCCCAATAATTATAGGACTTGATCTATTCAGTCCGGAAGTTGAGTATCTTTACTGTAAATGTGCAAATACCACGTTGAAACCTGCACGTTCTGAAAAAAAGCTAATAATTCACCCTTGGAAGTGGATACAACTGGATATAACTGGAGGCGTTATTTGGTCACATGAAGGCCGCCCCTAGGAACGGCCCTGAATCAAATGCATGGAAGCCAAACACAGATGCCGATTAACCCATAATTGAGGGACCTGTGTTTTGATGTAATCACAGGTTCTACTTTCCTGCATTTCTTAAAACATAACTCGTTAGGGTCTGACGGATCTTGTTTGACCACATATCATTGTCTCCTGCAATGTTGGACTGAGGTTCTCTGGACCCACTAGAGGACATTATTCTGAGGGTCACCATGAGGGCCACCTTTACATACTCTTTTAAACCCAACAGGGTTTGAATATTTCGTAATCAGCTCTAAATGGTTATCCACTGCTAGACCTATGGCTCCATTTTAGGCGTGCATTATTATTATTGTGCCAGAGCTTGGGCCCACTGGAAGATCGTCTGGTCCTCTGATGGGCCTGTCTGACCCTGGTCTCCTGCTTCAATTTCTCTATTCTCTTTTTGCATCTGGGTTCAGCTGCCTTTTGTTATGACTGATTGGGTTACCGCTATGGATGTCCTAAATTTACTTCTTGCTCTTAGTTTGCACCTCATGGTCATACGCATGTTTTGCTACTGATCTCTTAACCTTTCAATGGCCACCCACTGTCTTCTGATGGCAGGCGTTGAGTGTACTATTTCGGCAGCGATGCCAAATGATGTTGCTGCCTTTACAGTGAGTTTGGGGTTGTGCTCTTAATGGACCTGTAGTTAACCCTTTCCCGACATAGGACATAAGTGCATCCCCGCAAATGGATGTATGGGTACGTCCTGCAGATCGTATGAGCTCACAAGCGAGCCCCGGATGCTTCCGACATGGGATCGGCGGTATATTACTGCTGGTCTCATGCCGCACCACCCACAGCCGGAGTGAGCTCCAGCTGCAAAGGAATAACCCTTAGCTGTCACAATATATCATGATTGCCACAGCTAAGGCACAGACTGAAAGAGGAAGCTTCTTCTGCCTGTAATCAGTGTGGGGTCAGTGTCGCTGCTGTCTCTATACCTGACAGCCTGATTGCTTTACTAAAGTGTCTGGGCTGCCTGTGACGTCACCATGCTCATAGTGCATTATGGGCATTGCCAGGCATGGTGACTGACAGTTGCCATAGAGATCAGTACATAGCAGTTCTGCGCTGTACTGATCTCTATTGTATCAGTGATCTGAAGATCACTGATACAAATCCACTATAGGGAAAAATGAAAGAAAGGGGAAAAAGTAAAGAAAAAAGTAAAACACAAACACGAGAAATAAAATAAAAAACACGTACACCACCCTTTTGCCCTTTACAAATGCCAGTTGCCATAGAGATCAGTACATAGCAGTTCTGCTGAGTACTGATCTCTATTATATCAGGGATCTGAAGACCACTGATACAAATCCCCTATAGGGAAAAGTGAAAGAAAGGGGAAAAAGTAAAGAAAAAGTAAAACACAAACACGAGAAATAAAATAAAAACACGTACACCACCCTTTTGCCCTTTACAAATGCCATTTGCTCCAAAATAGATTAAAAAAACCATAATTGTATTTGGTATCACTGTGTGTATAGTGACCTACCCTATAAATCTGTTATGTTATTTAACCTGCACCTCACTGTAAAAAAAATAAAAAATAAATAATCACAAAATTGCGATTTTTGTTCATTCTGTAGCACATAACATGGAATAAAAAGCGATCAAAAACTCAAATGAACACCAAAGAGGTGCAAACTAACCCCCTTCTGACGGATGGTCATAATAATATGGCTCTAAATTTTTTGCTTCTTTGCCTTCCCAGAGTCATAACATTTTTATTTTTCCACCTACATAGACACATGAGGGCTTTTATTTTGCGGAACAAGATGGACTTTGTAATGGTGTTATTCATATTACTATAGAATCTACTGGGGAATGGCAAAAAAATTCTAAGTTGGGCAAAATGTGAAAAAAACCATACTTGCGCCACGTTTGTGGGAGTTTTTTTTTACAGAGTTTATTCTGTGGTAAAAATTATGTGTTTTCTGTATTCTACATAGGTTGATACGCATCCGGCAATACCAAACATCTAGGGTTTCCGTTATGTTTTGGTACTGTGAAAAAAAATTCCAAAAATGTTCTATTTTTGAAATTCGCGCCACGGCGCCATTTTGTGCGACCACTAACTTTTTTGTACTAACACCTACGGACGTCAGTGAGGCGGCATTTTTTGTGCGCTGAAGCGTACTTTTTATCGCTAGCAGTATGGAATGCATGGAATTTTTTTGATCACTTTTATTCCAATTTTTATGATACGTGAAATGACCAAAAAAGTGCAATTTTGCCGTTTGAATTTGTTTTCTTCTCCGGTGTTCAGTGTACAGGGGGTTATTTGAAATTTGAATACTTTTTAATTTTTTTTACACTCTAAACCTTTTTTTTTTTTTAATTTGACCCCCCCCAGGGTGCTTCACCACTAAGCTAGGGGGTGGGGGGAGGGGCGATCATTTATACAGCCTGATCCTGATGCATTGCATAGACAATGCATTAGGGTGTACCAAGATGGCAGTTTCTCCACTTCCTGCCTGGAGCTTGAAGCAGGGAAATTCAAAACATGGCATTGATGGAGGCCTTCACAAGGCTTCCTGCTGCCATGTTCAACCATCGGATCCCTGCAGTTACGCTGCAGAGTAAAGAACGGTGCGAAGAAAGCTGCGAACCCGCTTCAAAGCCGCTTAGCGGCATCAGAACGTATGGATGCGTCCTATGTCAGTAAGGGGTTAAAACATCAGTTCATCCCACAAAAAAAAAAAAAAAAAATTGTCACGGATACTGCACGGTGAGCCCTGTTAAAAATGAAATTAAACACATTACTAGGACTGCAGTATTTTTTTCACGCTGCCTTCCAAAAAACGGATTTCAAACCGAACAAAAAGCCCCCAAAAATGATACTTTTGGTTATGGCTATTGGACTATCGCTAATGGCGATGCAAAAATGTGTTTTCCTTTTTGAATAAAAGCGGTTTAATTGTGTAAAAGCAGTAAAACCTAAAAAATATACAAATTGGGTGTCGCCGTAATAGTATCAACCTGCTGAATGAAACTTGTCATTAATACCGCATGGTGAGCGCTGTAAAAAACAAAAGTACTACCAGGATTGCTGTATTTTGTTCAAAATGCCTCACAAAAACCTAATACTCTAAAAAAGCTTAATATACCAATATAGAAAAATAAAAAAGTAGTGTCATAGCACCAATGATTGTACCAATAAAAATGTCAACTCATCCCGCAAAAAACAAGCCTTTAGTCATCTCCATATACAGAAAAATAAAAAAGTTATGGCTCTCAGACTATGACGACATAAAAACACAATTTTTTTTATGAACGCATTTCTATTGTGTAAAAGTAATAAAACTGTATAAAATTGATATCCTTGTAATTGTACCTACCGCATAGTAAAGTTATCAAGTCATTTACACAGCAAGGCCAACGCTGTAAAAATGGAGCCCAAAAAGCATTGGCAGAACTATGTTTTGCCCCCTATTTTCATGACCCAACGTTAAAAAAACTAATGCTTCATGGCACCAACCAAAATCTGTATTCCAAGAGCCAAATAGTGCTCCTTCCCTTGTATGTCCTGCTATGCACCCAAACAGCAATGTACACCCACATATAGGGTATTGCCAAACTTGGAAGAAATTGCTTAACAAAATTCTAGGATTCCTTGTAAAAATTAAACATGTTCAGCTAAAATTACAGATGGTTGGAAAAAAACCTAAATTTTTTCATTTTCACAGCCTAACGCTAAATAAATTTGTGAAACACCTGTGTGGTCGATATACTGACTGCACCGTGGGATATATTCCGTAAGGGTCGTAGTTCCCAATATCGTTTTTTTTAATGGAGTTTATTAAGTTTTAGCCCCTTAGGGTGTCCGCAAACCTGGAATGCGTAATGAAAATGAGACCCCAGAGTCCGGTAGGTGCTCCTCCTATTCTGGGGCTTGTGGTGGAGCCAAATAGAGCACTAGGGCCACATATGGGATATCTCTGAAAACGGCAGAGTCTCGAGATTCAATATTAAGTTGCATGTCCCTGGTCACATCTACCAAAAAACTGAAAATCTGCCAAAAATGTGAAAATTTTGAAATTTCACCCCCACTTTGCTTTAATGCCTATGAAACACCTAATGGGTTAATAAACTTCCTATATGCTGTTTTGAATACTTTAACTCCTTAACGACCACCCAACGTCTTTTTGACGTCGGTATTTCATGTCGTTCGTCTGCAGCGACGTCTTTTGGCATCGCTGCAGACATCGGAGGCTGCGGCTCCTGGCGCCGAAGCAGCGCTGGGGTTGGGCCTGTGCTGCACAACCCTGATCCCTGCGCAGCTCCTGCAAGCACCGGGGAGCGAGGGAAACCGCAAATTGTCACTGCCGCGCAATCAAAGGGTTTTCCTGCTCTGTCGGGTGATCGGGACACCCAGTGACCAGACAGAGCCTGGGGAATGGCAGCACAGTTAGCCCTGTGGACCTAGAGTAGCCAGTGATCAGGGCAGACTGTATGTTGTCCTGATCACTGCCTGTGTCAGACTGACACAGATAACAATGTATTAGCATATATGAATATGCTAATACATTACCAAGTGTAAAAAAAAAAAAAAGTAACACAGTTCTCCCTTCATGGGATTTAAAAAAAAAAAAGTAAAAACCTTAAAGAAGTGTAAAAAATAAAATAAAATAAAAATAAATATTTAATAAAAAATAATTATGCATACATTAAACGCACAAAAAAAACCTACACATATTAGGTATCCACACGACCATGTACAATTAATCTAACAAGCTATTAAGTGTGAAATGTGAATGGTGTAAAAAATTTAAAAAAAATTAAAAAAATTAAATCTTTTTTTTAATTCTGCAATTATTTATAAGTGAATGTAAACTATTTACTCATAAAGTACAACTCGTCTCGAGTAAAACGAGGCCTCATCCAACTGCGTCATTGAAAAAATAAAAAAGTTACAACTGTTGAAACGCAAGGAGGCAAAAACTAAAAAAATGTTCTGGTCATTAACTACTTTTCAGGCGTTCGGCTTAAGCGGTTAAAGAGTGTAGTTTCTTAGAAGTGGTCATTTATGGCGGTATCTAACATACAGGCCCCTCAAAGCCACGTCAGAACTGGACTGGTCCCTAAAAAAAAGTATATGGACATTTTCTTGAAACTGTTAAAAATAACTACTAAGGGCCACATGTATGAAATGGTTTTGGTATAAAACCCACTTTTTTCCCCACAGGTTTCTATGGGGAAAAAAAGTGAGTTTTTAGACCAAAACTGTTTCATACATGTGGCCCTAAATTTCTAAGCCCCTAATACTGTAAAAAAAATAAAAATACATTTAAAAAATGATGCCAACCTACAGTGGACATATGGTAGATGCTAGTTATAAACTATTTTGAGTGGAATTAACTGTCTTACATGCAGAAATTTTTGAAGATTGAAAATGGCACATTTTTAAAATTTTTGACGATATTTTGATATTTTTCACAAATAAACAAGGATTATTGGGACCAAAATTTCTTAATAACTTGAAGCACAATGTGTCCTGAGAAAACAATCTCTGTATCACATGGATAGGTAAACGTGTCAAAAAGTTATTCCCACATAAAGTGTCAGATTTAAAAAAAATGGGGCTGTGTCAGGGAGGCCAGAACTGGCTCTGGCAGTAAGCGGTCAGTAGCTCCGTTCCTGGAGCATTCTTCGTGCACAGCGGGGTCCAGAGGAAGCCTCCGATCTCCATCGTTTTAATTGTCACGGTCCATGAACATGATATGATCAAAGGGAATTCCCCTGCCCCATTGGGCCACCAGGATTCCCAGTGCCCGATGGAGCATGGGGAATATATATACAGTCAGCCCTGGGGACCCAGAGTAGCCCCAAAGCCATCTGTATAGTAAGGCTGATGTCAGGGCACACTGTGTGTTACCCTAACGAGCAGTCTGTAATACAATATGAAATGTAAAAGAAAAGTGTACAATAGTTATCCCGAGAAAAGGTTAAAAACAAAGAAGTTGGGAAAAAAAATAATAAAAAATAAAAAATATTTAATAAAAAATATTGTGCACACATTAAACGTAAAAAACTCTACACATATTAGATATCCAGACGACCGGAATAACCTGTAGAAGTAAAAAAAAAACAGGTTATTTAGTGTAAAAGCACAACCACGAGGCCATACCTATAGCTCAATGTCTAGGTCTAAAACTCACTTTGTTACCCATAACAACCAATCAGAGCGCCCCGCTCATTTTTCCAGAGCACTACATGAAATGAGAGGGTCACTCTGATTGGTTGCTATGAGTTTTCATACATGTGGCCCATACTGTACATAGGGTACTGAGATCATGCAGAATCCTCCCTTAGTTCATTACAAATTGCTTTTCAGTGCACTGTAGTGGAAACAACTTTGTTTACCTGCAGCTGCATACAGGATGTCTGGCTGATGCAACAGTCTGTGTTGGGTCACATGACCTGCACTCTGATTGGCTGGAATATAATGTGGTTCTGATACTGATAGCAAGTCTGTCTCTCTATAAATTCCTGCGAGGAATGCATAGAGAGATTCACGTCCAAGTCACACCCAGCAACTAAGAGTGCAGGATTAAACATGAGAAATCCTGTATTCAGCTACAGGTAAGCAAAATTACTAGAACTGCTGTGTGTCTAAAAGCAATTTCTAATGGTTGTTGCATCAGCTAGATAGCCTGTATTCAGCTACAGGTAAGCAAAGTTACTGGCACTGCTGTGTACTAGAAGTAATTTCTATTGACTATTGCATCAGCAAGAAATCCTGTATTAAGCTGCAGGTCAGTAAAGTTACTGGCACTACTGTGTACCCAGAAGTAATTTCTAATGGTTGTTGCTTCAGCCAGAAATCCTGTATTCAGCTACAGGTAAGCAAAATTACTGTTACTACTGTGCACCTAGAAGCAATTTATAATAGCTGTTGCATCAGCTAGATAACCTGTATTCAGCTACAGGTAAGCAAAGTTACTGGCACTGCTGTGTACCTAGAAGTAATTTCTATTGGCTATTGCATCAGTAAGAAATCCTGTATTCAGCTACAGGTAAGCAAAGTTACTGACACTACTGTGTACCCAGAAGTAATTTCTAATGGTTGTTGCATCAGCCAGAAATCCTGTATTCAGCTACAGGTAAGCAAAGTTACGGACTCTACTGTGTGTCTAGAAGCAATTTGTAATGGTTGTTGCATGAACTAGATATCCTGTATTCAGCTACAAGTAAGCCAGGTTACTGGCACTACTGTTTGTGTAGAAGCAATTTCTAATGACTGTTGCATCAACCAGATATCCTATATTCAGCTACAGGTAAACAGAATGAATGGCCTTTCTGTGTATCTAGAGGCAATTTATAGTGGTTATCACATTAGCTAGATATCCTGTGTTCAGCTACAGGTAAGCAAAGTTACAGGCACTACTGTGTACTTAGAAGTAATTTCTAATGGCTGTTGCATCAGTTAGATATCTTGTTTTCAGCTACAGGTAAGCAAAGTTACTGGCACTACTGTGTACTTAGAAGTAATTTCTAATGGCTGTTGCATCAGTTAGATATCTTGTTTTCAGCTACAGGTAAGCAAAGTTACTGGCACTACTGTGTAGCTAGAAGTAATTTTTATTGGTTACTGCATCAGCAAGAAATCCTGTATTCAGCTGCAGATAAACAAAATTAATGGCCTTACTGTGTATCTAGAGGCAATTTATAATGGTTGTTGCATTAGCTAGATAACCTACATTCAGCTACAGGTAAGCAAAGTTACTGGCACTACTTTGTACCTAGAAGAAATTTCTATTGGCTATTGCATCAGCCAGATATCCTGTATTCAGCTGCAGTTAAGCAAAGTTACTGCGTCTATTCTTCTTGTACTAGAAGACATTCTCTATTGGCTAATTGCATCAGCAGATTTTCCTGTATTACAAGCTGCAGCTTAGCAACAGTTCTGGTCACTCTGTGTATTCTAAGAGGGGCAATTTCTAATAAACTAAAGGAAAAAAACTTTCATCGGAATTCATGTTATGTTTGATTTTGCCTTGACATTATATGAAATGTGCAGGGATGGCTTAAAAATAATTGCAAACAGATAGGATCTAGTTGTGGCAGTGCCCTGAATTTCCAGGTTGCGATATTTTTCCTTGAGCCCGAGGCTGAGTGTAGGGTGTCTTACAGGCCATGCGATGGAGAGCCTCAGGAAATCCGTATACATAGAAATTCAATGTATCACAAGTATCTATAACGAAGGGTTAATCCCAAGCCCTGACAAGCAGTTGACACCTCTTATGATGAGAGTGAACATAATCTTGGTCTGTTGTCTTTGGTATCTGTAAACCCCCCGGACCCCGACTGATAAGCGCATAAGACTTTGATTCCAGGCAGTTCAATGTGTGGGGGATTAGCTGTGCTGCTCACGATGGCTTCCATGGACACAACAAGTCTCTGAGCCGTGAAAAGAGCTCCTGATCCGCGGCTTTCCTGCCATAAACACGCGCTCGGTCTCCCGCTGCCCCACCTCGCCGGCTGCCATTCCCATCATACATGTCTCCCCGCATCACAATAGTCGTGACTGTAAAAGGATTTGTTTGAGGAAAGATTATTTCTGAGAAAACCTCTGAAGACACATTCCCAGATTCTCACCCGTGGAAATGAATTTGTAGGATGTATGGAGCCTGTGACGTCCATCGCGTTGCTGGAAACCACAAGTCGTCTCACTGGGATGAGAGGAGCTACGTGGACATCAGCGGACGCTCTCTGGGCGTGGGCTGCACACTGGACGCATCTGGAGCTTAAAGCTGCAGATAAACAGGGCGATATCTAATAGAGAGTCAATGCATTGTATCATGTTATTATTATTATTATTATTATTATTATTATTTATTTTAAAGCGCCATTATTCAGGGCGCTGTACAATCGAGGGGGGTTACAGTCATTTCATTTAGTCAAACGAGACAGTGATATGGGAATCTAATGAAGATTCCGACAGGAAGGACAGGGACCTACCGCGAGGGTATTACCAATCGTAAAGGAGGGGAAAGAGGACAGGATGGTGAGGGGCAGACATGTTGTGGAGGAAGTTGTGACAAGTTTTAGTGAATGGTTAGGCAGCTGAAGAAATGGGTGTTCATGTTGCTTTTGAAGCTGGTTAAAGTGGAGGAGTGTCTGATGTGTTGGGGCAGTGAGTTCCAGAGTGTGGATGTGAAAAGCAGGGAGAAGTCTTGGAGAGACGGCTGTTGTGAGGAGCTCGATAAGGGGAGAGCAGAGGAGGAAGAAAGGTCAACCCTGTCACTTCAATCGAGGCCTATACCCTGTACAGCAACACTACACTTCCGGTGCCTTTACCCTGTTCCAGTCACTTACACCGAGATGCCTCCTACCCTAATGTACCAGTCACTACACTGATGCCTCTACCTAGTACCAGGTCACTACCCTGATGCCTTACCTGTACCAGGCACTAATCTGATGTCTCTACACTGTAACAGTCACCTACATGATGCCTTTCCCTGTACAAGTCACCTGCACCCGATGCCTCTTGTTGTAACCCTGTACCAGTAACCTACACCGATTGCCTCTACCCTGTAACAGTCTTCTTAAACACCGTTGCGCCTACTACCCTTGTACCTGCATTACAATGACTGGTCCTACCCTGTACCAGTCATTACCGATGCTTACCCTGTACCAAGTCACGACACTGATACCTTACCCTGTATCAGGCACTACACTGTTGCCTCTTCACCGTGTAACAGTCACTGCACCGATGCCTCTACCCACATGTACCAGTCACTACAAACTGATACCTCTCTACCCTGTAACAGGACTTCTCTGAATGCCTATACCGTGTAACCTGTCACTAGATCCGATGCTTACCCTGTACCAGTCACTACTCTGACTGCCTCTACCTCGTACACTAACTCCCTGATGCCTCTACCCCTGTACAGTTAAACTACACTGATGCATTACCCTGTACCAGTCATACTACTTCCGATTGCCTATAACCCTGTTCAGTCACTACACGGTTTCTCTATACCCACTCTGTTATCAGTCACTACATGATGCCTCTACCCGGTACCAGTCACTACACTGATGCTATACCATGTACCAGTACTACACTGTTGTCTTTACCCTGTTTCGGTCACTACACATGATGGCCTCTTCCTGTTCCATGTCACTACAACGATGCCTCTCCCTGTACAAAGTAACTTACACTGATGCCTCCTACCCTGTTTCAGTTCACATCCGCTGTGTCTCTACCCTGTACAGTCACTACACCGATGCCTCTACCTGTACTGTTATTCTATGATGCTTACCTGTACCAGTTCTACAACTGATTGACTCTTTCCCTGTTACCAGTCACTACACTGGATGCCTTTTCACCTGTACACAGTCTACTACACGATGTCTCCATACTACCACTGTACCAGTCACTACATGATGCCTTACCCTGTACCAGGCTGCTACTCTGAGCCTCTACCTTGTAAAAGTCACTACACTGTTGCCTCTACCCTTGTACCAGTCACATCACTGATGCCTCTTACCCTCTCGTACCTGTCACTATACTGTTGCCTCTTACCCTGTTCCAGTCACACACCGATGCCTCTACCTTGTACCAGTCACTACACTGATGCCTCTACCCTGTACCAGTCTATACACTCGATGCCTCTACCCTGTACCAGTCACTTTCTACTGATGCCTCTCCTGTTCGCACCAACTGATGCCTCTACCATGTTACCAGGTCACTTACATTGATTGCCTCTACCCTTGACCAGTCACGACTCTGAGCCTATACCCTGTACAGTCACTACCAAATGATGCATCTACCTGTTACAGTAAACATTACACTGATGCACTCTACCTGTAACAGTCATCTACACCGATTCGCCTCTACCTGTACACAGACAATACACTGGATTACTCTACCCTGATTACAGTCACTTACTCTGATGCCTCTACCTGTACCTGGTATACTACTCACTGACGCCTATCACCCTTGGAACTGTCACTACACTGTTGCCGCTACCTCCTGTACGTCACTCACTGGATGCCCTCTAACCGCTGTACCAGTAATACCACTGATTGCCTCTTCCCTTGGTAACCAGTCACTACACTGATGCTCTACACTGTACCAGTCACCTACACGAGGCCACTCTACCTGTACCAGTCATAACATGACGCCTCTACACGGTACCGGTCATACATACCACTGATGCCTCTTACACATTTAACCAGTCACTACACCGATGCCGCTACCTGTACTAGTCACTACACTGATGCCTCTACCTCTGTACAAGTCAAGTCTCCTAGATGCCTTACCACCTGCTCTCCCAGTCAATCACACGTGATTGCGCTACCCTGTACCAGTCACTACATCTGATGCCTCTACCTGTTCCTGTTCACTACACGATGCTTTCTCTACCCATGTACCAGTCACTTACACTGATGCCTCTACCCTGTACCGTCACTACATGTTGCCTTACCCTTGTACCGTCACTTCTACTGATGCCCCTTCTACCATTGTTCCCAGTCAACATTACACCGATGCCTTACCCTGTTCTCAGTCACTACACCGATGCCTCTACCCTGTTACAGTCACTACACTTATGCCTCTACCTGAAACCAGTCAACTACATGATGCACTCTTACTCCGTGTACCACGTCATCTACACTGATGCCTCTTCCCTGTACCAGTCACTACATGTTGCTCTCTACCCCTTGTACCAGTCAACTACACTGATGCTTTACCGTGTACCAGTCATACACTGATGCCCTTACCCATGTACAGTCACTCACTGATGCTTTACCACGCTGTACCAGTCACTACATGATGCATCTACCCTGTACCAGTCAACTACACTGATGCCTCTACCCTGCTACCGTCACTACATCCGATGTTCTTCCCTGTACGGTTTCACTACAAATGATGCTCTACCCCTGTTACCAGTTCACTACAACCGTTGCCTCTACCACATGTACCAGTCAACTACACCGATTGCCTCTACCCTGTACAGTCAAATACACTGATTGCTCCTACCTGTACCAGTCCACCTTACACGATGTTTGCTCTACCCTTGTACCAGTCACTACACCTGTTGCCCTTACCCTGTACAGTCACTACACTGATGCTCTCTACCCTTGTACCAGTCACTACACCGATGGCCTCTTCCCTGTACCAGTCACTACACCTGATGTCTCTTCCGGTACCCGTCACTTCACCGATGCTATACACTGTACCAGTCACTACACCTGAGCTCCCTACCCTGTACCAGTACCTACTCACCTTGATGCATCTACCTGTACCAGTTCACTACAATGATGCCTGTACCCTGTACCAAGTCACTCACACCGATTGCACCCTACCCTGTACCAGTCACTTTCCACGAGTGCCTCTACCCTTGTACCAGTCATACTCTGATGCCTTCTTCCCCTGTACCAGTCACTACATTGATGCACACTTCTACCTCTGTATCAGTCATACCTGATGCCTTTAACCCTGTACCAGACACTACAATGATGCCTCTTACCCTGTACCACGGCATCTACAACTGATGCATCCTACCCTGTTTTCAGTCGCTTCTTCACTGATGATCTCTACCCGGTACAGTCACTACACTGATGCCTCGTCCCTGTACCTGTCATACACCGTTGCCTTATCCTGTACAGTCACTACCATGAGGCCTCTACCATGTATCAGTCACTACGCTGATGTATCTACCTGTACAGTCACTACACTGATTGCCTTACCCTGTACCTGTAAAACTGCTCTTGTTGTCCTCTTACCCTTGGAACCAGTCTATATTCACCGATGCTTCTCCCTGTACCAGTCACTACACTGATGCCTCAACCATGTACCACGTTACTACACATGATGCCTCTACCCTGTCCCAGTCACTACACTGATGTCTCTACCCTGTACCAGTCACTACACGGATGCCTCTTCCCTGTTCCAGCTCCACTACACGTACTGCCGCTACCTGGTACCAGTTACTAAAATGATGCCTTACCCTGCTATACCAGTCACTTACATCCTGACTGCCTCTACCTGTACCCAGTCACTAACACGATGCCTCTACCCTGTACCAGTCCTCTACAACGATGCCTCTACCTGTACCTGACAAACACTGATGCTCTACCCTGTACCAGTCCTTACACGGATCCTCTTACCGGAACAACTACACTGATGACTCTATCCTGTACCAGTCATTACACTGATGCCTCTACCCTGGTAACGTCACTAACATGATGCCTCTACCCTGTACAGTCACTTCACGATGGCCTCTATCCGGTACCAGTCACTACACTGAGTGATGCCTCTACCCGCTGTACAGTCACTTCACGTCGCCTACCCTGTAGCCTGTCATACTACACTGAGGCTTCTACCCTGTACACAGCAAAACACTGATGCTCTACCCTGTACCTGTCTACTAGTCCGATGCCTTACCCTGGACCAGTCACTTCCACTGATACCTCTTCAAGGTATCAGTCACTACACTGATGCCTCCACCCTGTGTACCAAGTCACTTACACTGATGCCTTTACCTGTAACACAGTCAACTACACTGATGACTCCTACCCTGTACCAGTCACTACACCGATGCCTCTACCTGTACCAGTCACTACACCGATTGTTCTACCCCTGTACCGTCACTGGACCGATGCTTATACCCTGTACCAGTCACGTAGACCGATGCCTCTACCCCTGTACCAGTCACTAGGGACCGTATGCCTCTACACCTGTACCAGGGCACACCCTGATGTCTCTTACCCTGTACAGTCCGAACTACACTGATGGCCTCTGAACCTGTAACATAGGTCACTACAATGATGCTCTACCCTGTACTGTCTACTACACTGATGTCTCTATTTTTTGAAAAACCCACCTGTACCAGTAACTACATGTTGGCCTCGGACCCTGTACCAGTCACTACACCGATTGCCTCTACCCGTGTAGCAGTCACTTACACTGAAGCCTCTACCCTGTATCAGTCACTACGTGATGTATCTACACTGTCCTGTCCTACATGATGCCTTACCCGGTACCACGGCAACTGCACTGACTGCCATTACCCTGTACATGTAATTTTACACCGATGCTTCCTAACCTTTTACCAGTCACTAACAATGATGCGCTCTACCGGCTACCAGTTAATTCACTGATGCCTCTACCCGTAACCAGTCACGCACTGATGTCTACGACCCTGTACCAGTCTACTAACCGATAGCTTCTACCTGTACCCGTCAATACACGTTGCTTCTAACCTGTACCAGTCACTATCACATTGATGCTCTAACTGTACCAGTCACTACATGATGCCTTACCCTGTATCCAGTCACTACTCCGATGGCCTCTACCTTGTACCAGTCACACACCGATGCTCTACCCTGTTCCAGTCACTACTCAATGATGCCCTCTACCTGTTACCACGTCACTACACTGATACCTCTAACTGTACACTACACTGACTTCTATAACGTGTACCAGGTCACTACACTGATGCCTCTACCCTGTACCACGTCAACTACACTGTTGCACATCTATCCTGTACAGTCCACTACAATATGCCTCTTACCTCGTACCAGTCACTTACCGGACGCTTCTTACCTGTACATACTCCACTACACTGATGCCTTACCCTGTACCAGTCACTCACTGACTGCCTCTACCTGCTACCACTTACACGGTGATGACTATAACCTGTTTCCAGTCACTTTTCTTGGATGCTCACCCTGTACCAGTCATACATGATGCCTCTCTCCTGTACCAGGTCATACCACGATGCCTCTACCCTTTACCAGTCACATACACCGATGCCTCTACCCTGTACACTACCTGATGTCTCTACCCGTACCAGTCAATACACTGATGCCTATACCCGGTACCAGTCACTACATGACGCCTCTACCCATGTACCAGTCACTACATGATGCTCTACCCTGGTACCAGTCACTACACTGATGTCTCTAACTGTACCCGTCACTACACGGATGCCTTCTAACCTGTTCCTGTCACTACCACTGATGACCTCTACCCTCGTACCAGGCATCTACAATACGATGCCTCTACCCTGTATCCAGTCACTTCACCGCATGCCTCGTACCGTGGTACCTGTCTCTACACCGATGCTCTACCTCCGCTGCCGGGCTACCAGGCTACTAATCCGATGCCTTACCTGTCCAGTCACTACACTGTGGATGCATCCACCTGTACCTGTCATACACGATGCCTCTCCCCTGTACACTTCTCTGATGCCTCTACCTGTATCCAGTCACTACACTGAGGCCTCTTACCTTGTAACTCAGTCACCTACCACTGATGCCTCTACACTGTTACCAGTCACTACACCGATGCCCGCTACCCTGTACCTGTTCATACACTGACGCACTCTCACCCTGTACCAGTCACATACATGAAATGCCTCTACCCCTGTACAGTCACTACATGATGTCTCTACCCTATTACCAGTCATAAACGAATGCCTTTCCCTGTACAAGTCACTACAAACGATGTTCTACCCTGTACCGGTTCACTACACCTGAAGCTTATCCCGTGTACACTTACTATGATGCTTACCTGTACCAGTAAACTTCACGATGGTGACTCTACCTGTATCAGTCACTAATGATGACTTAACCTGTAACCATGTCACTACACCGATTGCTCCTACCCTGTACAGTCGCACTAAACCGATGCCTCTTCCCTTTACCAGTCACTATCACTGAATGCCTAATATACTGTACCAGTCAATTCACACGATGCCTACTACCCTGTTACCAGTCACTACACTGATGCCTATATAACTGTACCAGTCACTATCTGATGCTCTACCCTGTAACCAGTCACTACACGATGCCGTCTACCCTGTACCAGGCACTATACGATGCTTTATAACCCTGTACCAGTCACTACACTGATGCCTCTACCCTGTACCAGTCACTTACTACCGAATGCCTCTACCTGTATCCAGTCATACTTACACTGGATGCCTTACCTGTACCAGTCATACATGATGCTCTCTTCCCTGTACCAGTCCTTACACTAATACCTCTACTCTGTACCAGTCATATACTGATGCCTCCTACCTGTCCAGTCACTACACCGATGCCTCTCCTATGTACCAGTCACTACACTGATGCTTCTACCTGTTACCTGTCACTACACTGATGCCGCTACCCTGTACAGTCACTACACTGTTGCCTCTTCCCTGTTCCAGTCACTACAACGTTGCCTACTACCCTGTACCTGGTACTCTAACACTGATAACTTACCCATGTACCACGTCTATACACCGATGCTCTACCTGTACCAAGTCACTAAATGATGCCCTACCCCTCTGTACCAGTACTCTACACGAATGCCTCTACCCGGTACCAGACACTAACACTGCTACCTGTACCTGTACCAGGCACTACACCGATCCCTATACTCATGTACCAGGCCACTACACTGATGCCCTACCCTGTACCTAGTCACGTACACCGATTGCCTCTTACCCTTCTACTCAGTCACATACTATGATGCCTATCCATGTACCAGTCACTACACTGACTGCCTCTACCCTGTACAGTCACTACACTGATGCCTCTACCGTGTAACAGTCTAATACCACTGATGTCTCTACCCTGTACCTCTGTCACTACACTGATCGTATCTACCCTTGTTCCTGTCCACTACATGATGTCTTCTACCCTGTACCAGTCACTACACGGATGACTCTACCCTGTTAACAGTCTAACTACACTGATGTCTCTTACCCGGTACAGTCACTACACCGATGCATCATACCCTGTAACAGTCATCTCACCGATGACTTACCTGTACCAGTCTCACTTCATGATGCTCTACCTGTACCAGTCTACTAAACCAGATGCTCTACCCTGTTACCAGTCACTTCACGATTGCATCTAACCCTGTACCAGTCAATACACTGAGGCACTCTTCCCTGTTCCAGTCCATGACACTGATGCCTCTTTTACCATGGTACAAGTCAATCACTGATGCCTCTATCTGTACCAGTCACTGCACTGATGCTTACCATTACACCTATTCACTCACTGACTGCCTTACCCTGTACCAGTCACTACACTTGATGCTGCTACCTAGTACCAGTTCCACTATTTACACTGATGTCTTACCACTGTACACTACAATGATACTCTACCCGTGTACCAAGTCCACTACACTGAATGCCTCTACACTGTACCAGTCACTACACCGATGCCTCTACCCCTGTACCAGTCATTACACTGATGGGCTCTACCTGTACAGTCATCTTACACTGATGTCTCTACTGTACCAGTCTACTACACTGTTGCCTCTACACAGTTCTGTTTGTTTTACCCAGTCACGCACTGATGCCTCTACCCTGTACCAGTCAATTCACTGATGCCTCTAGACATGTACCTTGTCACTATCACATGATTGCCTTTACCCTGTTCACAGTCACTACCACTGATCGCCTCTACCCTTGTAATCAGGTTCACTACACTGTTGTACTCTACCCTGTACCAGTATCTACACAAGATGCCTATACCCTGTATCAGGTCACTACACTGATGTCTCTACCCTGTACTGTCACTATTGCACGATGCCTCTACCCTTGTTCCAGTCCACTACACTGATGCTCTACCCCTGTACCAGTCACTAACACTGATGGCCTACTTTCCTGTACCAGTCTCTAGCACTGATGCCTCTACCCATGTACCAGTCTCTCACACTTGATGCTTTCCATGTACTCAGTCAACTACACCGATGACTCTACCCCTGTTTCCTAGTCACTTCACTGATGCCTCTTACCTGACCAGTCAATTCATGATGCCTCGACCTGTACCCAGTCACGACATGATTCCTCTACCCTGCTTGTACCAGTCCACTACATGATGCTCGACATGTATCCAGTCACTTACACTGATGCCACTTCCCTGTACTAAGTCACTCTACACCACGAAGCCTCCTTCCCTGTTTCCAGTCACTACCACTGATGCCTCTACCCTGTTCACTACTCCGATGCCCATTACCCTGTACCAGTCACTTCACTGATGCCTCTACCTGTACTCAGTCTCGGCACTGATGCCCTCTACCTGTACCAGTCATACACTGATCGCTCTTGCCTGTACCAGTCTCTTCTACGATGCCTCCTACCCTGTACCAAGTACACTACCACTTGATGACTCTACCCTGTTTACCAGTCATTCTCTGATGCCTCTATCCCTGTACCAGTCTACTGCACTGATGCACCCTACCTCCTCACCCATGTACCAGTCCATACACTGATGCTTACCGGTAAGTCACTACACTGGATGCTCTACCCTGTACCAGTCCTACACTTGTTGCTCTTACCTGTACCAGTCACTACACTGATGCATCTTCCCTCTACCAGTCACTATCACGGTTATGCCTCTACCCCCCTGTACCCAGGTTACTACTCTGACTAGTCTCGACCCTGTACTGTCCTCTACATTGTTGCTCTTCCCGCTTAACAGTTACTACAACCCGATCCTCTACCATGTACCAGTCAACTTACACCTGATGCCTCTACCCTGTACCAGTCACTACACTGATGCCTCTACTGTACCAGTTCACTATACACGATGCCTCTAACCTGTACCAGTCACTACTCTGATGCCTCTACACTGTACCTGTCTCTTCTCTGATGATTCTACCCTGTTCCTGTCACTACACTGATGCCTCTTCCCTGTACCAGTCACTAACTACACTGATTGCCTCACCCTGTACCTGTCACTCACACGATGGCATCTACCCTGCACCAAGTCACTTCACCGATGCCTCTACCCTATGTTCCCAGTCACTACACTCGATTGTCTCTACAACTGTACCTGTCACTACGACTGATGCCTCCGACCCTCTGTACCAGTTTAAAGACACTGATGTCTGTACCCTGTACCAGTCACACTACTGATGCCTCTACCCTGATTACTGTCACTTCACTGATGCGTACCCTGTACCAGTCACTACAACTGATGCCTCTTACCCTGCTACAGTTAATACACCGTTGCCATTCTACCATGGTCCTGTCAATATCACTGATGCTTTCTACCCTGTTACAGTCACTACACCCGTTGCTACTAACTCTTGTTACCAGTTCACTTACACTGAATTGCCTCTACCCGTGTTCCTGTCACTTCACCGATGCATCTACACCTGCTTACCAGTCACTACATGATGCCTCTACCCTGTACCAGTCGCTACACTGATTGTCTCTTCATTTTTCAGTACGGTTAGTATACTGTTCGCACCTCTCACATTTTACATATGTTGCACTGTGACTCTACCCAGGTAATCTGATATTGGTTGGTCCCTTTTTTTATCGATTTACTTGTATTCTATTTCCTTCTTCTCCACCAAAGCTCACCACACAGTGCTGCCTCTGCTTCATCTCCTCCGTGGTCAGTCTTCTCGTCTTTCTGGCTGTCTGTATTTCTTTTTATCTATTATCTATCTATTCTATCTCATATCTATTTATCTATCTTTCTCATATCATTATTATCTATCTATCATATCTATCTAATCTCATATCTTCATATTTCTATCTAACCTCTATCTATCTATCTATCTTATTATATTATTCTACTCTATCTATCGATCTCATAATCTATCTATCTATCTCATCCTCTTATCTATATCTCATATCTATCTATCTATTAATCGATCTATCTATCTATCTTTCTTTCTATATCTATCTATCTATATACCTCATATCTATCTATCTATCTATCTCATATCTATCTATCTTTCTCATATCTATCTTTCTATCTAAATCTTATCTATCTATCTCATATCTATCATCTTATCTATCTATCTTATCTAATATCTATCTATCTTATTATCTATCTATCTATCTATCTATCTATCTATCTATCTATCTATTCATATCTATCTATCCAATCTATCTATCTCCTATTTATTCTATCTCATTCTATCTATCTATCTATCTATCATCTCATATCTATCTATATATCTATCTATATATCTAATCTATCTCATTATCTATCAATCTATCTATTCTCTATCTATCAATCTATCGTATACTCTATCTTCATATCTATCTATATATCTATTTATCTATCTATCTATCTATTTTCATATCTATGATCTCTCATGTTATCTATCCTATCTCATATCTATCTATCTAACTAACTCATATCTATCTATCTCAATAATCTATCCTCCATTATCTATCTAATCTATCTATCTATCTATTATCTATCTATCTATCTATCAATCTCATATCTATGTAATCTAACTCATATCTATCTATTACTATCTCATACTCTATCTATCTCATATCTATTCCTATCTTTTCTCATATCCTCTCTATCTATCTTCATATCTATCTATCTCATATCTATCTAATCTACTATATTATCTATCTATCTATCTATTCCTCTCTCGCATTTATTACATATCTATCTTCTAATCTATCTATCTCATATCTATCTATCTTTCTCGGCAAACGTTTTTTGGTAGACCTCACTTGGGCTCCTTCCCTTGTTTAAGTTGTATTAATTGTCGCATTATGATGAAGGGTAATAAATTTGTTCCTCCCGGCACTGGTGACAATTTTCAAATTAAATTTCATTCATCCTGTATTTCAGATTGGGTTGTGTACATTATATGGTGTCCCTGCAACCTTATATATACGTAGGGGAGAATACGTGTGATTTAAAAACTAGACTCAACAATCATAGATACTCAAGACGTAAACATCGGTTAGATCTATCCGTTTCTAAACATGTCCATGATGCTGGGCACAATGGATGGGATCTGAGGTGCATGGCCGTGGACCAGGTTCCTGTGCACAAAACGTGGGGGTGAGAGGAACATTCTCCTTATTAAAAAAGAATTAATGTGGATTTTTTATACTAAATCTTTAAAACCAAATGGTTTGAATATTGATTATAAGATGTCATCCTGTATGTTTAAGTAAAGGTTTAAGTAAAGGCCCCTTGGCCCCCCCCCCACCGGGGTTAATAGTTTTTTGTGGAATATATTATGAATTTTTGGAGTTTTGCTTCGTTTGGATATATTTTTCTTGATTATTTCTATAATTTTTTTTAAATTCTTTTTAGTTTGGGTTTTAGTTATTTGTTACCTATTTTTTTTAATTGTGATAGGCTTTTAAAAGCTTTTTTTTGGGGCTTTTTGGAGCTAGGGGTAATCTGCAGTGATAGGCTTATACTTAAATTATTATGTTTTCTTAATATGTAATTATTTTTTAATAAATGGAACCCCTTTTTCCCTTAGTAAGATGGCCCGGACAGCTTCGTTTTTTGTGTTTGCTGCTGCGACTGCCATACAAGCTTTTATGACGCTGGTAATCCCGGGTATTTCCGACATGCCACTTTAGAGTTAAACCCCCCCGGAGAGTTTACTTCTACATCAGCTTTTTTTCTTTTTTAAACTTAGGGGTAGTGATGGGGTCTCCCCCCAAAATTATTTTTTTTGTATATTTTTGCACTTCTAATTGAAATTTTTTTTTATACAATACTACCTCTTAATAGCACTATGTATTGTCACTGTAAATTTTATATTAATTGTATGTGCTTTTCCTTTCTATTTATTTTTGGACTTTAAAATTGATAATTTTTTTTTGATAATACTTTTATTTAAAGTTGTTAAAATTTTGTATCTTTCCCCCTTGAAAACACTGGGGAAGAGCCAAATGTTTGTTTTTACTATTGGGGGAAAAAATTCCTTTTTTAAATTTTGATAGCACCCCAGTGCCCAGTTTTTTTTAACAACTATCCATATCTATCATCTCAATCCATCTATCTATCTACACTATCTACTACATCTATCCCAATCTTCTATCTATCTATTATCTATCCAAACCATCTACTAATCTATCTTTATCACTCATACTATTATCTATCAAATTTTTCCCATAAAACTATCCCAACCTAAACATTTCATACACTATCTACATCTATCATCTTCTATTTCAATTTCATCTATCATCATCTCAATTTTTCTATCTATCTTATAAACACTCATATCTACTATCCCAAACATCTATCTAATCTACTATCATCACTACTCAAAGCTATCATCTCATATCCAAACTATCTACATCTTTTTTCTAACATCTAACCCAATCTATCTATCTACTATATCTATCTATCTATCATCTATCCCATATCTATCTATCAACTATCTTATCAAACCATATCAACTATCTATCATCTATCTACATCTATCTATCACTATCATCCATACTATCTATCTCATACTACTTCTATCTATCTATCTATCATCTTCTTTTATCTATCTACTATCTTTTACTATCTAACAATATCTACCCAATCTATCTATCATATTTATCTATCTATTATCTCATATCTATCATCTATCTATCTACATCTATCTTTTTACTATCCCATATCATCATCTATCCCCCCACTATCTATCTAACTATCTATCTACTATCTCATATCTATCTATCTATCTATCTACCAATCAATCCAATCTACTATCTACTATCTATCTATCTCATATTATCATCTATCTCAATCTATCTACTACCATATATACTATCATCTATCTCAAAATATCTCCATCATTATCTACTAATCTATCTTTCCCATATCTATCTATCCAATTTTATCTATCACTACTCAAACTACTACTACTACTATCTATCCATATCTACTACTATCTATCTATTCATACTATCTATCTATCTATCTATCTATCTCATATCTACTATTTATATTATCTATTTATCTACATCATCTATCTCATACATCTAATTATCTATCTACTATCTATCTTCTACTCATATCTATCTATCTCATACTTTTATCTATCTCAACTACTATCTAATATCTATCACCTACTCATATCTATCTATCTATCTATCTCACATCTACGATCTATCTATCAAACATCTATCATCTACATCTATCTACACACTATACTATCCCAATCATCCCATATCATCCATATCTATCAAAACTCATATCTATCTATCACATCTTTCTACTCTTCTATCTATTTTAAATCTTAAAGCTACAATCTTCTATCTACTATCTTTCTATCTATCTCTCTCCAACTATCTATCTATCTTCTATTTTTTAACTATCTTCATTATCTCCTACTATCTATCTATCATCTATCTATCATCCCATATCTATCGTCCCATATTACTCATATCTATCTAAAATCTATTATCTCTATCTATCTACTACCTATCATCTACTATCTCATATCTATTATTTTTTCTTTTATAAGCTATCAACTATCTACTATCTTCCTCTCTATCATCATCATTCTATTCATATCTTCTATCTACTATCTATTATCTATCTCATATCTATCTACTACTATCATCTATCACTATCAACACTCATATTTTTCTATCTACTATCTACTATTATCTATCTATCTTCTATCTATCTAACATCTATCTATCTATCTCATATCTTCTAACTACATCCATACTATCCAATCATCTATCTACTTTTTATCTACTCATATCTATCTATAATCACTATTCATATTATCCCATATTCTATCACTATATCTATTATAAATTATCTATTCATATCTATCTATTATTTTTCTACAACATCAAACTATATTTAATATCTACCCCAATCTTCTATCTCCTATTTATCTATCTACTTCTATCTATCCATTCTACTATCTTCTATTCCTATCTATCATCTCATATCCATCTATCTTCATCTTCCCCAATCAATTTTCATCTAAAATTTTATCTATCTATCTCAAAAATATCTATCTATCCCATACTATCTCCTATCTTCTCATATCCTTTTTCCTACCATCTTATCTATCTACTATCTTCTATCTTTCTCATATCTACATCCATACACTACTACTTTATCTATCTACCCATCCATATCTATCTATCTATCTTCTATCTATCTCATACTATTTTATATCATCTATCTATTACTATCTATCACTATCTATCTATCCATATATTCTACTCAATCACATCTATTAAACTTCTATCTATCTATCTATCTTCCATCTTCTCATACTATCTATCTATCTATTCTATAAATCTATCTATCTATCTATTTATCATCCATATCTATCATTTCTCATACTACTATCTATCTCTATCACTTCTATCGCAACTACTATCTATCTTTTATCTATCTATCTACTATCTTACTACCCTTTTACTATCATCTTTTGTTTTGACTGATGCCTGTTTTTTATGTTGAGTTCACATTATAAGGCAGACACCTTTCACTGCTGCCCTTTTAGGGGGTTTTCACTATTTTCAAAAATCCCCGTAAACTGGGGTTTGTGGGAGCACCGTAGTGTGGGTGGTGGGGATCTGCACTGGTGTTGAGAAGTCTCTTCTTGGAAATAACCTTTCAATGAATCTTGGAAAATATATCACTAAAATATTTAGGGGAAACACAATGAGATCCCTCGGATTTAATGTCCCTTTAAATTTAAAGTAAATAGAAAAAGATTTGTAAAAAAGGGGAAGGGGATGCAACAAATTTCTGGGTGTCTAACAGTACCAGATCCTTTCCAGAACTGGGCACTAAACCTTTTTATTTTTACTCTTAAAAAGTTCCCCAACCCTTTTCCCCAAAACCCGGGCACTATAACTTGTTCTATTATTTTCATCTAAAAATATCCAACCCATCTCCCAAAACCGGGCACTAAACTTCTATATTATACACAAAAATGTCTCCAACCCTTCTCAAATCCTGGTCACTATAACTTTTCTTTTATTACATCTAGAAAATTAAACCAACCCTTCTCCAGAACCTGTCACTATAAATTTTTTATTATTACATCTAAAATGGGATCCAAACCCTTCTCCACAATCCTGTCACTATAACTTGTTATATTATTACATCAAAAATTTAAACTAGACCCTTCTCCAGAACCCCCCTTCACTATAACTTTTATATTATAAAAATCTAGAAATTTATCCAAAACCCTTCCCAAATGGGGGGTCCTAAAACTTTTCTTTTAATTACACCCCAAAAAATGAACCCAAAACCCTCTCCAGAACCCCAAACCCCTTAAAAACTTGTTATATTATTTAAAATCTAGAAAAGTAACCCAAACCCCTTCCAAATCCTGTCACAATAAGTTTTGGGGTTTATATTTTTACTTTAAAAAGCATCCAGACCCCCCCCCAAACCCCAAACACTTTTTACCCTTGTTAGATTTTTTAATCAAAAAATGTACCCAAAAACCCTTTCCCCCTTCGGGAATCCCCCCCACAAATAGCTTTTTATTTTAAATTTCATCTAGAAACCCATCCAGACCCCCCCCCAGAACCCTTTATTCACTATAACTTTTTTTTTAAAACATCTAAAATGCATCCAGCCCCTTTTCTCCAAATCCTGGTCACAAATTAAACTTTTTTAAAATTATTACATCTAAAAATGTACCCCAGCCCCTTTCTCCAAATCCCTCACTAAAACTTTTTTAAAATTTTTAAATCAAAAAATGAAACCCCGGGACCCTTCCCCAGAATCCGTCACTTTTTAACCTTTAAAAAATTACATCTAAAATGAATCCAACCCTTCTCCAAAATCCTTCACAAAAACCTTTTTATTATTACATCTAAAATGTTTTCCAACCCTTCTTGTTAAATTTTTAAACATCAAAATGTAAATCAGAACCCTTCTCCAAATCCCGGTCACTATAACTTGTTATTTTAAATTACATCTAAAAGAAACCAGACCCTTCCCAAAATCCGGTCACTAAAACCCTTGTTATATTATTACATCTAAAAAAGAAACCAAACCCTTTTAAACAGAACCCCGATCACTATAATTTGTTATTTATTACAAAAAATGTACCAAACCCCTTTTCCCCCAAATCCCAGTCACTAAAAGCTTTTTAAATTTAATTATATCAAAAAAAGTATCCAGCCCCTTTTCTTCAAACCCCGTCACAATACTTGTTAAATTATTTCATCTAGAAAGGGCATCCAAACCCTTCTCCAAACCCCAAACACTAAAATTTAAAAATATTTTTAAAAACAAGAAATGCACCCAAACCCCCTTTCCCCCAAATCCTGGCCCCACTATAAATTTTGTTATATTTTTAACATCTAAAAAGTACCCAGCCCCTTTCCCCCAAATCCCGGTCACTAAACTTTTACATTATTACATTAAAATTACCCAAACCCCTTTCTCCAAATCCTTCACTATAACCTGTTATATTTTTACATCTAGAGATATCCAACCCTTCCCAAATCCTGGCACTATAACTTGTTCAATTTTTAACATCTAGAAGGGTAACCAAAACCCCATCCCAAACCTGCACTATAAATTTTTGCTAAAATTAAATTACATCAAGAAATGTCCCCCAACCCTTTTTTCCCAAATCCTGGCACAATAACTTGTTCTTTTATTACATAAAAAAATTTGAACCCAAACCCTTCCCCAAAAATCCGGTCACTATAACTTTTTTTTTTTCTATTATTACTTCTAAAATTTTTTCCAACCCTTCCCACAATCCGGGTCACAAAACTTTTATATTATTACATCAAAATTTGAAAACTAGACCCTTCCCCCAAAATCCCGGTCACTATAACTTGTAATAAAAAACATCTAGAAAATTTACCCCAGACCCTTCCCCCCAAACCCGGGTCACTAAAAATTTTTTTCTTTTAATACATCTAAAAAAATGTATCCAAAACCCCTTCCCAAATCCCAGTCAAAAAACTTGTTATATTATTACTTCTAGAAATGTATCCAGCCCTTTTCTCCAGAAAACCTGGTCACTAAAATGTTATTTTAAATTCCCATCTAGAAATGAAATCCAGCCCCTTCCCCAAAATCCCTTCCTATACTTTTAGATTATTTACAAAAATTACCCAAAACCCTTTTCAGAATCCCAGTCACTATACTTTTAATTATTTAAATCTAAAATGAAAACCCAAACCCCTTCCCTCCAGAATCCATCACAATAACTTGTTTTTTTAAATTATTACATCTAAAAAATGCACCCAAACCCCTTTCTCCAAATCCGGGCCTAAACTTTTTAAATTTTTTACACCCTAAAATGTACCAGACCCTTCCCCCAAACCCCCGGGTAAACTTTTAAACTTTTTTTACATTATTACATCAAAAAATGTATCCAAAACCCTTTTTCCGAATCCTGCCCTATAACCTGTTTTTTAATTAAAACAAATTTTTTCCCAAACCCCTTTCTCCAGAATCCTTGTCCAATACCTTTTATAAAAATTAAAAATCTAGAAATTTTTTCCAACCCTTCTATTTTTATATTATTACACTAAAAATTAAACAACCCTTCCCCCAAAACCCCGGCCCCATTTAAACTTGAAAAATTTTAAAAATTACATCTAGAAAGTTCCAGCCCCCTTCTCCAAATCCGGGTCACTAAAAATTTGTTTTATTTATTCCCTCTAGAAATTTTTCCTACCATTCACAGAATCCCGATCACAAAAACTTGTTATATTTTTCCCTCAAGAAATTTTATCCAACCCTTCCCAAAAACCCCAGTCCCCAAATACCCTTTTTAAAAAAATTATTATCTTGAAATTTTTTCCCAAAAAACCCTTTTTCAAACCCCAGCCCAAAAAACTTTTTTATTTTTATTTCATCTAAAAAAATTGCACCCAGCCCCTTTCTCCAAATTTTCCAATTCACTAAAACTTTTTAAAAATTACATCTGAAATGCACCCAAAGGACCCCTTTCCCCCCAAATCCTGAAAACTATAACTTTTTATTAAACACAAAAAATTATCCAAAACCCCTTCTCCAGAATCCCGTCACAAAATTTTTGTTAAAAAAAAACCCTCAAAAATGTATCCAAAACCCTTCCCCAAACCCCGTCACTATAACCGGGGTTTATAAAAATTACATCTAAAATTAGGGAAAAACCCTTCCCAGAATCCGGGTTCACTTTAACCTTTAAAAAAAACATCTAAAAATGTATCCAACCCTTTTTGGGTTAAATTTTTACTCAAAAAATGCACCCAGCCCCCCTTCCCCCAAAATTTCCCGGCACTAAAAAACTTGTTAAAAATTTTTAAACATCTAAAATGTTCCAACCCTTCCCTCCAAAACCCCGGGTTCACTAAACATTTTAAAAATTTTAAACCATCTAAAATGAACCAAATCCCCCCTCCAAACCCTCCTGGACACTATAATTTTGTTATATTTTAACATCTAAAATGCATCCGGGACCCTTCCCCAAAATTTCCCATCATAATACTTTTTTAAATTTAAATTATATCTGAAATGTACCCAAGCCCCCTTCCCCCAAACCCCCATCACATATTTTTGTTTTTAATTTTTTTAATCAGAATGTATCCAAACCCCCTTCTCCAAATCCTATTCACTAAAACTTGTTATATTATTACATCTAGAAATCCCTTCCAGCCCCTTTCTCCAAACCCGGGTAAATATAAATTTTTGTTATTTTTTTTTTACAACTAAAAATGTATCCAGACCCTCCCCAAATCCCCTCACAATAATTTGTTAAATTATTACATCTAGAAATTATCCGGGCCCCTTTCTCCAAATCCTGGTCACTATAACTTTTTAAAATTTTTTACATCTAGAAAGTACCCCCAGACCATTCCCAGAACCCCGTCACTATAATTTGGGTTAAAATTAAATTACATCTAAAGATTACCCCAACCCTTCCCAAAATCCTGCACTAAATTTGGGAATTTTATTTTATACACTAAAAAATGCACCAACCCTTCCCCAAAAATCCCAGCCCACTATAGCTTGTTAATTTTTATACTAAAATGTATCCAGACCCTTTTTTCAAATCCCGCCCCACAATAAGTTTTTGTTATATTTTTTTCATCAAAAAATTATCCAGACCCTTTCCGAATCCTATCACTATAACTTTGTTATATTTTTACATTAAAATTTCATCCGGGACCCTTTCCTCCAAAAACCTGGCACTTTTAACTTTTATTTTAAAATTACATCTAAAATGTATCGAGCCCCTTCCCCCAAACCCCGGGTCCCCTAAAAACTTGTTACATTTTTACATCTAGAAAAATCCAGCCCCCTTTCTCCAAATCCTTCACTATAACCTTTTTATTTTTATTACATCTAGAAAAATTTACCCAAACCCTTTTTTCCCAAATTTCCTGCCCACAAAACCATTAAAATTTTTAAAAAATTCCCTCTAGAAATGTATCCAACCCTTCTTGTTAAAATTAAAAACATCTAAAATGTCCCCCGACCCTTCTCCAAAAACCCTGGTAAACAATAACTTGTTTTTTTAATTACATCTAAAAATGTATCCAGCCCCCTTTCCCCCTTTAACCCCTGGTCACTATCCCCTTTTTAAATATTATTACATCTAGAAATGAAACCAAAGCCCCTTCCCCAAACCCTGGTCACTAAAAACGTTATATTTATTACATCTAAAAATGAAACCCGGGCCCCCTTTTCCCAAAATCCATTCACTATAGTTGTTAATTACAATATCTAAAAAATGTATCCAGACCCTTCCCGAAATCCACCCACTAAAATTTTGTTATATTATTACAATCTAGAAATGAAACCAGCCCTTTTTCCAAAATCCTGGTCACTAAAAAAATTTTGTTTATTTTTTTACATCTAAAATTTTTTTCGAGACCCTTCCCCCAGAACCCCGGTCAAAAATAATTTTACTTTTGAAACCCCCCCTAGAAATGTTTTCCGCCCCTTTCTCCAAATCCTGGTCCACATAACCTTAAAATTTTTACATCTGGGAAAATTATCCAGACCCTTCTTTTTTATATTTTACATCTAAAAAATTTAATCCAGCCCTAGTCCAAATCCGGGTAAACTAAAACCCTTTTAAATTTATTACATCAAAAATGAACCCAAAAACCCTTTCCCGGAAATCCGGGTCCCCAAAAAATTTTTTAAAAAATTTTTAAAACAAGAAAGTCCCCAAAGACCCTTCCCCAAACCCCGGGTCACTATAACTTGTTAATTTTAAATTTACATCTAAAAATTTGTACCCAACCCCTTCTCCAGAACCCTGGTCACTATAACCTTTTATTTAAATTACATCAAAAATTTTATCCAAACCCTTCTTCCAAATCCTGGTCACTAAAATTTTTTGGTTATTTTTTTTTTTAAAATCTAGAAAGTCCCCAAAAAACCCTTCTCCAAAACCCCCCGGTCACTATAACTTTTTAATTTTAAAAAACATCTAGAAAATTGTATCCAGACCCTTTCCAGAATCCGGGCACAAATAATTTGTTATATTTTTAAAACAAAAATTTACCCAAACCCCTTCCCCAAAAACCCGGTCACTAAAAACTTGTTATTTTAACATCTAGAAATGAAATCAGACCCTTCCCAAAACCTTTTTTCACTAAAAAACTGGTTATATTATTACATCTAAAAATTGGATCCAACCCTTCTCCAGTTTCCCCGGGTTTCACTATAACTTTTTTAATTTATTACTCTAAAAAGGTATCCAAAACCCCCTTCCCCCCAAACCCGGGTCACAAAATTTGCTAAATTTTTTCATTTTAGTAAAGTAAACCAGACCCTTCCCCCAAACCCTTTTTCACAAAAAATTGTTATTTTAAATTAAAATTCGGGAAATATATCCAAACCCTTTTCCCCAAAAAACCGGTTCACTAAACTTTTTAAAGGTTTATTACATCAAAAATGAAATCCCCCCCCCTTTCCCTCCAAAAATCCTGGTCATTTAAAACCCTTTTTTTTAAAATTATTACATATGAAAAGCGAAAAAAATGCAAGAAAAAAACATTTCCCCACCCACAAAAAACGGGGGCAGCAAAGGGTGGAAAAAGGAACCCCAAACAAAAAATCAAAGGGGGGGAAACGGGAAAAATAATTTGCCCTATCAGAAATGGGAATTTTGACATGATGGGTTCCTTACCCCCACAATCCTGACAAGTGACCATTTTTAAATGTTTTTGAAAAAAGGACTGAACTTTACCCCGACTACAGATTTCAAATGTTTGTGAAACAATGATAGATTTTAAATGGGTTTTGAGAACCCCTTGGGGTTTAACGTTTTTTTGAGTCAATAAAAAAATTGTTATAAAATAAAGGGAAAATACACATAAAAAAGATTTTGATAATTTTTTATACCCCAACTGTTTTTCCCAAAGAAAACAAACTCTACTTGGTATTGAAAGTTTTGCAGGAAAAGGGAGGGGGAGATTAAAAAGGGGGGTAATGTTCAAGTCATTCCCAGAAACCCCCAAATTTCTATCCAAAAACAATAGAATGAAACTAGGAAAAGGGTTTCAATCTACAAAATGGGGGAAGTTTTTAAAAAAACGGGCGGTCAATTTAAACAAAAAAAAAAAAAATTAAAAATAAAACTTGAACTGATTTAAAAGGGGGTTAAAAAGAATTTTAAAAAATAACAAAAACCTCATTTTTAAGGGGGGTCGTGTTTTCTTAATAGAAATCTATATCAAAAAAGGGTAACCCCAAAAATTCTTATGAAAAAAAAAAAACCTTAAACAAATAAAGTGTTTGGGGAAATCCAAGAAATTTGTATAAAAACCCAGTTGTTTAAAATTTTAAACGGGAAAGGGATTAGTAAAGGAGCAAACACGAGAAAAAAAAAATCAGATCAAATGGTTTAAACCAAAAATTACCCTTTTTTATGGAGTACCAAAATCCCATAAAATGATTCCTCACCCAATACGACCAGATCTCTAGTAGAAAAGTATAAGTTCCAAACTTAAATAATAGGATTTATAAACATCTGACACCAATAATACAAAACCAACCAGGTTTATATAAGATAGCTCCTCGGTTAAAGGTCTTTTCTAATTTCACATGGTCTCCTAATTATCACTGGCTTAGTCTAGATGTCACAAGTTTGTATTCAAGTGTACCACAGACACTTGTTAGAGAAGCTGTCGAATATTTCCTACAAGGACATCACACATCAGTACAGAGAACTTAAATGTTATGTTAGAGTGTATTGATTTCTTATTACGACAAAAACTTTTACAAATTTGATAAATTTTTATATTACAACTTGTTGGGGTGCCCATGGGTGCCACAGCTTCGCCTTCCTTGGCCAACCTCTTCATGTCATGGTGGGAACACACCTCTCTCTACAATGTAGATAACCCATTTTCTGATTCAGTGGTCTGGTATGGGCGCTACATAGACGACCACCTCATAGTATGGGGGGGGGGGGTCAGGTGGCATCCATACCAGACTTTGTTAACTATCTGAATGATAATAATCTTAACATCAGATTCACTCATAATGTAGAAAAATCAAACATATCTTTTTTGGATATATTATTAAAGGGAGATAAGAAAAATAAGGTGTACACCACATTATACAGGAAAACAATAAGTGGTAATACCATCTTGAGTGCCAACAGCTGCCACCCCAAACATACGGTAGATTCTATACCAATACTTCAGCAAAAAGAAGATTAGAACCAGCGATTCTTCTGTGTTTAAAAATTTATGCCTTTATTTCCATCCGTGGATCCGTAGAATGCCATGAAAATTCATTTACAGATTTTCGTTGGTATGGAATAGAAAATGTAGAATGCCCCGTAAATGGAAGTGACTGGCAGCACAATGTGCGTCTGCGCGAAGCTGCCTGGATATATGAACTAGAAACACGGTTCCCTTCGGGAATGAACTATAGGAACGATTTAGCTTATATTTACTAATGTATTCTGATTCATATTCTCTTTTATAACATCATCACATTGTATATAATAAATGTAATTATTTCAATGTAATACCACAGTGTAGCTTTTAGCTCTGTTATTTTTATTTGAAGGGGAAATGACGTCGTAATATGAGTACCACCCCTTTTAGCTATTTAAGACGAAACAGAAAATGTAAGCATTACCGTGAACAAGGGCAATATGTGAATGCCCGAAACGTGTTGGTCGATCCCCTGTACCCCCTACATCCACGGATGGAAATAAAGGCATACATTTTTAAACACAGAAGAATCGCTGGTTCTAATCTTCTTTTTGCTGAAGTATTTGTCTAGCAGGATACTGGGAACCTGTGAACCGTGCAGATCACTGCTGTGAATTTCAGCCAGGCAAAGAAGCAGGTGCAAAGGATTCCACATTATGGTGAGCAGCGTTCATTTGTATATGAGAGACTGTTTTGTTATTTCCCAGTTTATAACGCTATAGATCTCACCATATCCTTGCAAATGAGCACCTATTATGCATATAAGCTTCTAATTGCAGAACCCAACATTCGCCGTGTTACGAGGGGTACAGGAGGAAAGTGGTTTTAATACTATACTGTGGTGGAATACCATCTAGTTATAAAAGATGAACAGAGAAGCTAAATTGGCACATGTTTTTGGAATGCAAAATACTGATAATACTCCGCAAAATGAAGATGCAATGTACACATTGTTATCACAGTTGGAAAAAATTCAAACACAGGAGATGAAACTATGGTGGGATCGGAACTCTTTAAATGTATATTTGGAAAAATCTATTATCCCACGAGGTCTACGTATAAAAAAAACACCATCATTCATATATATGGAAGAATTCCTAGTGCACTGGAATCAAGCTCTTACTGAATGTTCAATAAAATTAATCACACTTATAGTTGACTTTGAGACGGAAAAGTTGAGAGACATTCAAATACAAATAGATGAAATACTACAAAAATTACAACAATATAAAGAGGATGATAATTATAAAAAATCATTGGAAAAAATCAATAAAAATATATCCAAGCTAGAAGCGATAATCATGGAGACTAAAAAGATTAAATATCAACGGGACTATGATGACTATAAAAACAACAAAATATATACATGGAAAAATGAAAGGAAACCTAGGTCAATTCTAAGACAAAAGTATAGATATAAAGCAGGAAGAAAAGAAGTCAGCTTTTCAGAGCTTGAACACACACAAACAGGAACCTCGGATTCAGATAGCTCATCAGCTGAAAGACCGCTCGTTAGGAGCAGAAACACAACTGCAACAAAACAAAAAGAAAAAGAAAATGGAAAAGCAAAAAACGGCATGCAAGAGGCGGAAGGAAACATTGCAACAACAAAAAAACAAAGGGGAACAACGAGGAAGAAATAAAATCATTGAATGAAAATAACGTTATAGTCCTTGCCCCCACAATACTAACGGAAGATCAATATAAAGTATTAGAAAAGGGCCTCAATTTTTCACCTACCAGCCATTTCCATTTATTCAATACTATGATAGATGTAAACCGGTTTACAAGACTCCTAACAGTGAAACGTTTTTTCAAAAGCAAAGATGAAGAAGTACAAGATACACAAGATATTCAACAAGAAGAATCTACTCATTATCAAAATGAATATGAGGACTTACTGTTTATGGAACAACAATCAGTGTTAACACTAAAGGAATTACAACAGGAAGAAAATATAGAAGAAAACACCATCAGCGTCCATCACAAAGAGGGAAACCCCCTTTTTTATCCGCTCAAAGCAAGGGTCAATGCCATGGATAATTTTCAAAACACCATGGAGAGAGATCTAAAAAATTTTATAAAAAAAAAGGAAAACCAAATCTAAAAATAACATGACCAAAGGAGAATATATGGCATTAAAAGAATTAAAAGAAAACAAAAATGTAATTATAAAGAGAGCGGACAAAGGGGGATCCACGGTAGTTATGGATGCTGATCTGTATAAAATATGTGTGTTAAATATACTGAAAGATGAAACAACATACCGAAAACTTACAAAAAATCCAACTAAAGAAATACAACGCAAATTGGAAAGGTTGTTGCAAGAGGGGATAACACTGGGAGCTATAACAGAGAAAGATAAAATTAATCTTAATGTAAAAAACACAAAAACCCCAGTTTTCTATGGAGTCCCAAAAACTCACAAAGAAAACTTTCCACCAAATCTAAGACCCATTGTGTCTAGCTGCAACAGTTTGGGAAGTAAACTAAATCAATGGGTAGATCGATACCTGCAACCATTAGTACAAACTGCACCAGGTTATCTGAGGGACAGTAAAACAGTACTTAAATTTTTCAGTGATTTTGTGTGTTCCCAAGGTTATTCGTGGTTGAGCTTAGATGTGGTTAATTTATATTCAAGCATACCCCAACATCTGATAAGAATAGCCTTAGATTTCCATTTTAGGAAAAATAATCTGTATAAAGAGGAATTAAAATTGTTCATCCTGGAATGTGTGGATTTCCTTGTTGGCAACAATTTCTTTTAGTTTGACAATGTATTCTATCTGCAGACGCATGGTGTCCCTATGGGAGCCACAGCGTCTCCATCTTTAGCTAATCTGGTGATGGCGTGGTGGGAGCACTATACACATCTACAATGTTGCAAATCCCTTTTAGATTGTGTGGTCTGGTATGGGCGCTAAATCGACGACCTCCTCATAGTATGGGGTCGCGATGTGGCGTCCATACCGGACTTTATTTCTTATGTCAATCACAATACTGCCAACTTAAGGTTTACCCACACAGTACAGGAGGAAAAGATTTCCTTCTTTGATGTGGAACTGATAGTAAAAAGACACTAAAATCATGACCACATTATACCGAAAACCTACCAGTGGTAATACTATATTACGCGCAGACAGTTGTCATCCAATACACACAAAGTATGCAATACCACTGGGGGAATACAGTAGAGCACGGAGAGCATGCACGGAAAAAGCAGAGTATAACAAACAGATACAAATCATAGACAGTAGACTGGAAAAAAGAGGTTATACAAATAAGATAATGCAGGAAGCCAAAAAGAAAATGCAAGGGAAGACACAGGAAAACCTGTTTAAGGAAAAAACAAAAAACACAAAGACAAAAGAGAAAGGAATTGTTTTCTCAACAAAATATAGCCAGGAATTTAATGATATTTAAAAGATATTTTATAAAAACTAAATATATTAAGAGAAGATCCCATACTGGCAAATATTATAGATGAGGGAGTCCATATGGTAGCTAAAAGGAGCAAAACCATAGCAGATGAGGTGATGAGAAGCAAATTTACAGATAAGAAACAAACAGAAACCTGGATGAATTTAAAAGGCTTCTTCCCATGCAACAAAAAAAGATGCAACGTATGCAAACTGAGCATTAAAAAGGAAAGTTTTCTGGGACCAAACAAAAATAAAACATACAAAATAAAAGATTTTATAAATTGTGACACAAATCACCTTATTTATGTAGTACAATGCATAGCCTGTAATATTCTCTATGTAGGAAGCACAATCCGAAAAGGAAAAACACGCATGGAGAACATATAACCAATATAAAGAAAGGTAAAAGCACTTACTCAGGGGTCACCAAACATTTCATAGAATGCCATGAAAATTCATTTACAGATTTTCGTTGGTATGGAATAGAAAAGGTAGAATGCCCTGTAAATGGAAGTGACTGGCAGCACAATGTGTGTCTGCGCGAAGCTGCCTGGATATATGAACTAGAAACACGGTTCCCTTCGGAATGAACTATAGGAACGATTTAGCTTATATTTACTAATGTATTCTGATTCATATTCTCTTTTATAACATCATCACATTGTATATAATAAATGTAATTATTTCAATGTAATACCACAGTGTAGCTTTTAGCTCTGTTATTTTTATTTGAAGGGGAAATGACGTCGTAATGTGAGTACCGCCCCTTTTAGCTATTTAAGACAAAACAGAAAATGTAAGCATTACCGTGAACAAGGGCAATATGTGAATGCCCGAAACGCGTTGGTCGATCCCCTGTACCCCCTACATCCACGGATGGAAATAAAGGCATAAATTTTTAAACACAGAAGAATCGCTGGTTCTAATCTTCTTTTTGCTGAAGTATTTGTCTAGCAGTATACTGGGAACCTGTGAAACGTGCGGATCACTGCTGTGAATTACAGCCAGGCAAAGAAGCAGGTGCAAAGGATTCCACATAAAGGTGAGCAGCGTTCATTTGTATATGAGAGACTAGATTCTATACCATTGGGGGAATACTATCATGCTCGTAGAGCTTGTACACAGGAGTCTGACTATCAAAAACAAATTGAAATGATAGACCAAAGACTGAGAAAGAGAGGTTACACCAAGGGACAATTACAAAAAGCGAAAAATAAAACGCTAGGTAAAACTCAGGTAGAACTCCTAAATACAACAGGAAGTAGAAAAAATAAAAAAGACAGGGGAAATAATTTGTTCTATCAAATACAGTGAGGAATTGAACTCCATAAAGCGAATTTTCTACAAAAATATTGGTATTTTGAGGCAGGATCCTATTACAGCTAAAATTGTGGATGCGGGGTGGGGTTTGTAGCAAAAAGGAATAGAACAGTAGGTATGCAAATATCCCCCAGTTATTTTTCAAATGTAGTATCCAAAGAGAATTGGCTAACACCTAGGGGATTTTTTCCCTGTGGGAAAAGAAGATGCAACACATGTAAACATGCAGACAAAAGAGATACATTTTGTGATATGCAGGTGGATAGTAAGATACATAGTATTAGAGATTGTATTAATTGTGATACGGAATACGTAGTGTACTTAATTGAGTGCATCTTGTGCCAAAAGCTGTATGTGGGCAGCACAAAACGTAAGCTTAGAATCCGCATAGCTGAACATCTTACTCGTATAAAGCATAACTTCTCGTCTCATTCCGGTGCAGCCAAGCATTTTGTTGAAAACCATTTGGGATCTGTGGAAAGTCTTCGCTGCTATGGAATAGAGAGAGTGAAGTGTCCTAGAAACGGGGGAGATCGTGAACATCTATTGCGCATGCGCGAAGCTTCATGGATTTGTGAGCTGGGATCGCGCACACCGCAGGGTATGAATAGCCGCAACAATCTGGCCTATATTTATTAAAAAGTACACCATCTTTTTATATTTCTTGGCTACCCAGACATGTCATCTAATGGGAAGTATTGACATTTGTCTTTGTATCGTTGTATTGCTGTATTTGTATATGTTTTAATATCATGAATTTCTGAAGTAAGTTGTACATATGGGTTAAATGGAAGTGATGTCATCACAAGCCCAACCCCTTTTTAACTATTTAAGTGTGCTAAATGTTTGTTTATGTATACCGTGAACAAAGGCGTTTTTGCGTACGCCCAAAACGCGTCGGAAGCTTGAGCCCTAACTGTACCCTCCCATGTGTAATTATATTAAATGTTGGCTTGATAATCAACCTTCGCTGGATCCATTGCCTTTTCTGGAAGTTTGCTATTTACAGCCGTGACTGGCGGCCAGGATCCGTGCAGAGGGAAGTGCAAGGCGGAGCTGCTGCAGATATAAGAAGCCGTACACGGACTCTGTTGGTGAGCTTATATCTTTCTTTTTTCACTATAGCTTTTTACTATAGTTTTTTAGTCACATCATGCATGGAAAGTTGGAAACCTATAGTACACAGTTTGCAGTCACTTCCAAACATCCACAGATATAGAAATACTTTAGCTTACTTCTGGATAGCAGCCTTTTCCCGGTCTACTTCAGTCCAAGATACACCAAGGTGCCACTAGCACCAGCTGTCACTTCTCCGTCACTTCCAGACACAGATAACAAGGGTTTCCCTACTCCTCACAAACACCAAAGTCTTGGCGTGTGTGTTCCCAGTCAGACCTCGCTTGTTCTTGAATCCATGTCCACTGTACCAGGACAGACACTCTTACTTTGAGTCAGTTTCTCAGACGGTTTTCGAGTTTTGAGACTGAAAAACGACTGTCAACCATCCCCATAGACTTCAAAAGACAATCCAAAGCTCTAGTTTACACGGCTCGGATTTTCTGATGGTGAGATTTCAAATCTGCAAACTGTCTAAAAAACGTACACATGCACATTCTTCCTCCCGGTTTTAGGGTGGATTATGTACTGTTCAACGCTTAGAGGGATGGCCAAATCTGTAAACCAAAGACACCAACCGCTCCCCTAAATGTTCATATGTGGCTGTACCCTAAGGCTGTGTTAACACGGCTTATTCAAGACGGAATTGCGAGCCGGATTGCGCTCGAAATTCCGGCTTGAATAAGGGGCGGGGGCAGGGCGGGGGCCCCATAGACTGCCATTATCCACGTCGTGGATTCGCCGAGCGGGGAGGAGCGACAGAATCCACTGTTCTCTTTGAGAACGGTGGATTTCCGTAATTACTGCGACGGATTGGCGCCATACTGCAGCGCAAATCTGGCGTGCAGTACGGCGCCAATCCGTGCCGAAATAAGCCGTGTGAACGAGGCCTTACTCTTTGGACTGGCTCTTTCTCCCTCTCTCTTTTGCTTTGTCCCTTTCAGATCCTGCTGGTTCTGTGAGTTGTACTATACACTGTGTAAGGGGCATCCTGTGCTTGATCCACAGCCGGCTTGTGGTCAAGAGATCTCCTCCACTAGGCTAACAAACAGAACTTGACGCTGTTTCTTCTTAAAATTGAACTTGTCTGGCAGCACATGGTGTATCTCCTTTTAAAGTGTGTAACCTACAATCCCTCCCTTCTACTTACACTGAATGGCTGAAGGCCCAGCCATGCTTTCCCCACTCTGCTAGCCTTACAGCACGCTTTCCCTATATGAGGTGCCTAGCCATCTCTATACACAATACACATTCTGCATACAATGCAAGTTTTTCCCCAGTTTATAGGGGGTTATCCCACACTCTAAACTACCTACAATAAGTGGTGCTGCAGAGCTCAAGCTCGTTTCCCATAAGCCTTTCAGAATATACTGAACTATTTCATATAGCGTGCCAATATCACAAATTCAGGGCTGCCAATAGAAATTTTGGGGCCCCACACAGCCAAAGTGCCTGGGCCCCCTTCCCATGTCCTGCCCCAAACACGCCCTTTCCCAGAAACCACCCCAAACTTGCCCCTCCCAGGCACCACCCATTCACTGCAGTAGCCCCGCCCCTTTCACATGCTCGGTAGTATTTCCTAACCTGGAAAATATAACTTGTTTTGGCCAAAAGATTTTGAAGCCTGCCACCACGCCAAGGTAGACTCTTTTGGCAGGGCCATACTCTACTCTAACTCAGATTTTAGAGCAGGATGGAAGTGGATTTAACACCAAAATCCATGTTTACAGATCCCTGGGTGAAGGGATTCCCAGGGCCTCACGGATTCATATTATTCCGTATCCCGCCCACAGACAGAGGAGGAGGGCCCGGCTCCTACTAAAGCGCGCAGGCATGTAAGTAGAAAATTCCTGGAGCGCAGCTGTGGCGGGAGCACGGTCCTCCTCCCAGCACCGCCACCACTCGTCGGCCGCCACTGGGCCCTATGTAAAGCGCGACGCTCAGCTGCACCATGCTCTACTGTGCAATGTGAAATAAGGGGGGCCTGCCTGAAGTGGGCCCCCTTATTTCTCCAGGCCCCGTACAGGAGTACCGACTGTACTCCCTGTACGGCGGCCCTGGTTGCACTAACCCTGAATGGTCCACTAACCGAACCTCTTAAACCACCAAATGGCTGTATGGAAAAGCCTGAATGGCTGTGCACAATATAAACGTGCCACCTAACCCTTGTACCAGTACCACTGACTGAAGGAGGCTGCAGGAAGGCAGACAGAGAACAGCAAAAAGTATTCGCATATCAGAGAGCCAGTGGTAAATGACATCAAGCATTGCAGAGCAAAGAGTAAAGGTGAACAGATAAGGTACAATCCAGATATGTAGAGTTTGAGGAGCATGGTGTTCGTTGTAGTAGATGTTCAGAATGGTTTATAAAATTCCAGTAGACCAGGAGCAGATACTATGGGAAGTAGTCCCCAGACCCATCTGTGACCAGCTGTAGACTTGATAAAGTTCACTTTGAGCGAGGGGCCTGGCACACATGTTCTTGCTATCCCAAACCATTATTACCAGGTTGACACATGTTGTCCATGAAGAAGATTATCCCAGAGGCCAATATTTTCCCCACTTCCCCTCCTTCTCCACCAGATTGGACTGATAAGCCATAAACAAGAAGCAGAGCAATGTCTTTATATAGACAGAATGATATGTAGGGCTTAGCTACTTGAAATCATCTGCTCCGAGCCATCCTCAACATTGTGATTAAGCCTGGAGTCATAAAGAGATACATAAAGCCCTCATGTGTATTTCATTTCATCCGTATCCCCTGTACATAACATGATGTCTTCTGCACAGATGTCTGACCTGGTTAATGCTATTTTTACATCAAACACATTGCTTTTGCACATTGTCAAAGGAAGATCTTCCCATCATGGAGAATCGGTCTCGACTATGCTTCCGTGACAGCTGTTCCTTTAGTAAAAGAATATTTAAACAAATATGGAAATGATCCTGGATTTGTCAAGTAAAAAAAATAAGGTTGAACACCCAAATCAACAGATTGGAAAACATGGGCTTCCACAGGGACCTACACCGCGGGCAGAGTCTAAGAAGCCCCCTGGTTTTCACCCTTTAACACCTTTACCAGGATCTGGTCTTCAGTACAAAGGACTCCTAGATCACTGCTCTCGATGATGACACAGACATGGAATTGGAGGAGATATGAAGCATGGTCAGACACTCCTTAGGTAGAGGCAGGCAAAGTGTTAGACTTTTAGACTTTCTCTTAGATTTTCATGGTCTAAGACAAACCAAAGGTCCGGGCAAACAGCAAACAAGTGATGAGGTCAGAAAACAAGCAAACACCAAGAATCACTACATGAGAATAGGTTCAGGAACACCAGAAACAACACTAAAAGTGGGTTTTGAGGTGGCATGGTGTCCATTAAGTAAGCACACAAACCTTGTGATAGGTAGAGGTGCAGACAGGCGGCAAGCACTGGCCATTTAAATAAAAGTGGCCCTATAGCAAATATGAGAAGGAGTGGCTCATCCACCGGAACTGGCCTAAGATAGAGAAATTGTGTGGATCGTGACGTACTGTAGTTGATAATAGTTGAATAAAAAAAAAGTTGTTTTAGTCCAAACTACAATATTTGTCCAGAAGAAGGCAAAAACCCAAGCAAGGTGGATGCCAATTGTCTCATATTAGGTCAAAGTCGGTGCTAGGCATGGAATTCATCGACTCATCTCCAGAAATCTAGCCCCCACGACTTCACTGTCTTATATGAAAGGTATCTAGGTTCGCTTGAACTTGTTCCATGAATCCATCATCACAAGACTGTGTGATGGAGATTTCCACAGCTTGGCTGCGGCTAACAGTAAAGGGTCTCTTTGTATGGTATATTGGTGTAGTATACAAAGTAACATGGTTGGTAAGGCTTAACAAAGTCCATCCAGTTCTATTATCCTGCAGTGTGGATCCATAGAAAGGAAAGCCCCCACCCCCAACAGGCAAAGTAAACTTTCTTCACCTTGGAGAAAATAATTAATTGGTGACTCCAAATATGTAAATCACAATGAATGCCGGGATCAACGACCCTTCTCCAAAAATCTAATAATAAGAATTCAGGCGCTTTTTGAACTTGTTTGATGAATCAATTATTTATAAGATTATGTAGGCAAAGAGTCCCACAGTCTCACTGCTCTTACCGTAAAGAATCCACTTTTATGTCTATGTAGAAACCTTCTTTCCTCTTGATGAGGACACCCCATTGTTGTGCATACAGTCATAGGAATTAATGGCTCATGAGAGATTACTGTACTGACCTTTGGTGTATTTATATACATAGTTACTCATCTGCCCCCTCCACTATTTTTTTGTAAACTAAGTAATCCTAATTTTAAAAATCAAACTCCATTTATAATTGTTGTTGCCTGTCTGTTTCATAGTTTGTGTTACGAGGCGCCTGGCCCGCATGTCGGACCGCAGGCGCCCTCGTACTGCCGGCGGGTATTGACCTCGCAGTGGTCCTGCACTTCAATTGGCTGGTGCAGGTGTCCCTGCTCCCTAGGGTGCATGCACCAGCTCTCTAAGATTTAAAGGGACAGCATCCTGGTAATTGAATAATTGCTGGGCGCTGACCTTATATAACCGGGACACCTCCTCTGGTTCCCTGCTGCATCTATGATGCCTAGTACCAGTACGTTTTTTGACTACAAACCTTTGCTACCTTCTCTGACCTTTCTGCCTCTCCCCGACTATGGGTTTACTTCATGATTCTGTACCTGGGCCGCCATTGCAAGCAAGTCACCTCAGGGGTAGCAACCTGGTAGGACTCCCGCCGTAACAAGTCCAACCTGCTTTGCGGGGGGGCTCTGGTGAACACCAGGACCTACTTGTGGTGGTCCAGAGGATCCACTGCTACAGCCATCTTAGTCAAATCTGGCCATGGATCCCACCAAGTTGCATCTACCAAGCATTGCTGATCTCAGTACCATCATGGCCCAGCAATTGCAGCACATTGTGCAAGAAGTGCAAGAGTTAAACCAACTGTATGTCATGATGCATAAGTTCTTCTCCACTCAGCAGCAGTCGTAGCCTTCTTCTGTGGACTCTTTTACGCTTGCGGCTTTGGTGGCACCCGTCGGCCCCAAGCTCCAGTTTTCGTTGCCGACGAAGTTCATTGGGGACCCAAAACTCTGCAGAGGGTTCATTACTCAGTCCTCATGCATGTGGAACTGATCGACTCCTAGTTCCTGACCAAATGGTCAAAGGTGGGTTTGTGGTGAATCTTCTCTCTGGGAAAGCCCTGGCTTGGGCCACTTCTCTCTCAGACAGAAGCAATGCAGTGATGGATAATTTACAGGTTTTCCTAGCGGAATTCCGCAGCATTTTCGAGGAACCTGCATGTGTTTCCTCAGCTGAAACAGTGCTCCTGAATCTTTTCCAAGGAGACTCCTCAGTTGGAGACTACGCTGTTCTGTTCTTTACTCTGGCCTCGGAACTATCTTGGAATGAAGCTGCCCTATGTGCCACAATCATAAAGGGAATCTCCAGTAGAATAAACGATGTGCTGGCCTCAAGAGACCAACCATGAGTGAACTTATTCCCTTCACCGAGAGACAGGAAGAACTCTGTCAAGAATTGGTCTGGTCATGTCGTCTACCGCGTCTTGCTCCAGTATTCCAGAGGCCTCCACTGCCTCTCCCACAGCCTTCCGGTGAGGAGCTCAGGCAAGTGGACATAGTCTACCTAACCCAACAAGAATGGTCCCGACGACACAAGGAGAATTTGCGACTCTACCACCGAGACTGCCTGCATTGTCCCCAATGTCCAGGAAACATACGCACCTAGGCTACGTGGGAAAGGGGTCCCTAAGTGTGAATCATCCCTCTCGATGACTGATGATGTCGGTGTGGATCTTGACCGATTATGGACTCTTATTTCAGGTTCCTGCCTTCCTGGACTCAGGATCACTCAGGAATTTCATAGATGATTCACTTGTAACCAAGTATCGTCTGCCGGTGGTCCATCTGGGCACACCTCTGGTGATCTCCTCTGTCAGCTGAGAGCTTCTAAGTGATTCCATTCAGTTTCATACGGAACTGGCATCTCTTCATGTAGGGGCCTTACACAAGGAGAAGATTGCATTCTACGTTTTGCCCTGCTTTTCCTCTGCAATTCTCCTGGGACTTCCGTGGCTGCAGCACCATGCTCCTATGCTTAATTTGAAGACATACAAAGGATGCACCGGGCGAGGTGCTACAAGACTGTCAGTGCCACTGTCTTGTAGCACCTCGCCCGGTGCATCCTACTTCTCCACTGGCACCCCTCAAGCCTCTGCCGGGTCTGCCTGCTGAATATCAGGACTTTGCTGACATATTCTCGGAGAAACAGGTTGACAATCTTCCACCCCATCATCCTTACGACTGTCTTATAGACCTGCTGCCCAGTACTTGTCCTCCCCGGGGTAGGGTCTATCCGTTATCCGTACCAGAAACTCAGGCCATGTCAGCCTACATACTGTACAAGAGAACCTCCAGAAGACCTTTATCCGTAAGTTCTCCTCTCCTGCTGGAGCCGTGTTCTTCTTTGTTGAGAAAAACGATGGTTCACCATGTCTGTGTATTGACTATCGCGGTCTTAACAAGATTACCGTGAAGAACTATTATCTTTCACCATTAATTACAGAACTGTTTGACCGTCACTGTGGAGCCAAAATGTTTTCTAAACTGGACTTGCAGGGGGCCTACAACCTTAATTGGATCTGTGAGGGGGAAGAATGGAAGATGTTTTCATCACACAAGATGGGCACTTTGAGTACCTGGTGATGCCCTTTGGGCTACAAAATGCGACGGTGGTCTTCCAGGGGTTCATTAATGACATATTCAGGAACCTCCTATACACCTGTGTTACCGTTTATATTTATGACATCCTGGTATTCTCGTCTAACCCAGAGGTCCATCGGATCCATGTGCACCAGGTGCTGAGATCTCTTTGCAGTAATCACTTGTATGCCAAATTGGAGAAATGCCTGTTCCATCAAACCAGCCTCCAATTTCTTGGGTACACCACATTGGACAAGGGCTTTCAGATGGACCCTGCAAAGTTGTCAGCCATGTTACAGTGTCCACAGCCTGTCGGTCTTCGGGCCATACAACGTTTTCTGGGTTTCGCCAACTACTATGGGCAGTTTATCCATTATTCCTCTATGCTGGTGGCACCAATTGTGGCACTCACAAAGAAGAATGGCAACTCAAAACTATGGCCTCCTGCAGCTGAATAAGCCTTCTCTAAATTCACGGATTGATTCTCTAAAACGTCTCACTTTGTCTGTTTGCTGGACTTACCCTCTGCTCCATGCCTCACCAGACCTTTTTTTCAACATATTTTCTAGTTGCATGGACTTCTCCGGCATATTGTCTAGGACCAGGGGGTCCAGTTTGTCTCGGCGTTATGCCATTCACTTTGCTCCCAGCTACAGTTGGTTGGATTTTTCTCAGCCTATCACCCGCAGATGAATGGTCAAGTAAAAAGGGTAAACCACACACTGTATACTCCCTATATTGTCACTTTCCGAGATTCCTGCCATCAATGCCCTGGTCCGGGATATGTTGTCCATTTGGGATCAGATACTCCAGTCCCTGCAACAAGCATTGGCTCGTATGAAAGCTCAACCAGATAGGAAAAGAAGACCTCCTCCGATCTTTGTTTCTGATGGCAAGGTGTGACTCTCGGCCAGATACATTCGGCTCAAGATCCATAGTTACAAACTGGGTCCCCACTTCCTAGGACCATTTGAGGTATTGAAGCGCATCAACCCAGTGTCTTATAAGCTCTGACTTCTGCCTACAATGTGCGTCCTGAACTCTTTCCATGTCTCTCTGCTGAAACCGTTAGTCTTGAACCGTTTCTCTCGGAAAGTCGTCTCCCCTTCTCCTGAAACTGATTCCTCCAACTTCTATGCAGTGAAAGAGATCTTGGCCATGAAGCCGATCAGGGGGGAAAAACACTTTCTTATCAACTGGAAGGGGTTTGGGCCTGGAGGAAAGATCATGGGAGCCGGAGGACAACATCTTGGACAGTGAGTTGGTGCTGAAGTTTCTCCAGTCGAGAAAGAGGAGCACGCCAAAGGGGATATTGTTACGAGGTGCCCGGCCTGCATGTTGGACCGCGGGCGCACTCATGTCCCCTATTCCCGTACTCTGCCAGGGACGGGTGGTGCTGCGGTCCACATGTCGGGCTGTGGTTGCCCTCTTACTGCGAGTGGGTACTCACCTCGCCATGCTCCTGCTGCTCCGTACTCCTTCGTTGGCTGGTGCGCACGTTCCCGCTCCCTAGAGTGTGTACGCCACCAATGTCAAACTGGCAATGTCCTGATGAAAGTGGGACATTGGGCATCCTGCCGGGACATTGCCAGGGGGAAAAGTGGGACTGTCTTGCCAAAAGTGGAACGTTTGGTCACTTTACCCTATATTTCTATAGGAGACTAGCTGCTATGATGTTTCCAATACATTACACACACAGAAGGGGAGATCCTACCCCCCATATCTCTAAAGCAGCATGGAGGATGTTATAGAGCAGTACTGAATTAGTGGGTGAGACTAGCTGCTATGATGTCTCCCACACACTGCACACACAGAGGAGATTCTGCTCCCTATGTGTGTATAGGAGACTAGCTGCTATGATGTCTCCCACACATTGCACAGACAGAAGAGGAGATTTGGCTCCCCTATATCTCTATAGCACACTCTCAGTAGCAGTATGGAGGTCATTATATAGCAGTACTCGAAGTGTAAGTTATGAGTCTAACATTGGGGTGAGACAGTAAAGAGCCTTTGGTGTCTCTGAATTTGTCGCTTCTGTCAATGCTCCTCTTTCTCTTATTTGCCCTTCACCTCTCTATAGACCTCTATAGTTGGCTTTAACCTGATCTCTCAGTGAAACGTCTCTGTATGTGTCTCAGCTTTTCCTACTTCACCTCTTTCTCCTACTTCTCCTTCACTTCCATAATGGAGAAAGATGCATTTCTCTGTAATGAGATTTTTTACAAAGTGTAAAATATGAATAGTTCACTGTTTAGCAGTACTTGGCAGTATAAGTTGTGAATCTAGCCTGTAGTGTCTCTTTATGTACCTTTGCTTTTCTCACCACCTTCTCCTACTTCCCCTTCACCTCTCAATAGACCTCTAAAGGTAGCTGTAACTTGACCTCTCAATGTAGTTTAAAGGGATTGTCTGAAACTTACAAAAGCTCGTTTGTCTGCTGGGGTATGACTAAAAATAGAAAAAAAAGATGTATACTCACCTCTGTGATGCTCCTATTCTGTCCCGGTGGCCGGTCTGTACTTCCCTGCTGCACAGCGAATGTCCATTGTGCATGTGCTCTGTGCAGCCAATCACAGGCCAGAGCGGCCACGTGCCGGGATGTACGGGGTCAGCCACCAGAATGGAACGTAAGCATCACAGAGGTGAGAATACTTATTTATTTCTATTTATAATCATGCCCCAGCAGACCAACAAGCTTTTGTAAGTCCCGGACAACTCCTTTTAGCCTTTATCCTCTTAGTTCTATGGAGGTAGTAGGGGCAGGAGGAGGGAGAGAAGTGTCTGATAAGTGGAGAAAGAGGCATTTCTCTGTAATGAGATATTTTAAAAAGTGTTTTATCTTTACAATGTACTGTTGATTCATGAAAAGTTGCTCATAACCTGAGATATACTTTATGGGCCTCATGTATGAAAACTATTTAGGTCTAAAACTCACTTTATTGCCCATAGGTTACTTTGGGCAAAAAAGTGAGTTTTAGACCTAAACAGTTTTCATACATGTGGCCCTATATGTTTGAATAAAGGTCTATCTATAACTGTACTTATAGGGGTTGTCCACTTTGAAATAATTAAGCAAAATTGGGGCCAGGTTGAGAAAAAAAAAGAAAAACAAATGCTCAGCTTCACATCCCCTCTGGGTTCTCATCCCAAAACCGAAGAGGCTCCACTGGAAGTAAATGGAGCTTGAGCCTCTTCATCGTGTTGGGACTAGAACCTAGAACAGATGGTCGGGGAGCTTCAGAGTAGTAGAGGGTAGGTGGGTAAGTATCACTTTTCTTTACCCACCCTGGCCCCACTTCAGCTAATTTTTTTTTAGAAAGTGGACAACCCCTTTAATTCCTATAGAGAAGGAAGCAATATACTACCGACTGGAGGATGGGGGTGGCGAAGGGGAGAATGAGAGTAGAAGCTATGCTTGACATTAGTGGAACCATGTTGACAGTTTGAGAAGGATTTAGTGCAGTACTCTATGTTATATAACAGTGTTACTCAAACTGCAGCTCTCCACCTGCTTTTACTATTACTCCCTTCACGGGCAACAACTATGGGTAATGGAGCAAACTGGGAAGCCACAGGTAGAAGCCCCCTGCAGTATAAAGTTACATATACGTTACAAGACTACTTACAGGGCAGAACGAAACTTCCCATATGTAGAGAATTACTGGAACATGTCATAATACAGCTCTATCTACTGCATGCCAACTGTGTCAGACGTGACCCGAGGATGTTCTTATTCTTGTAATGTATTGTATTCTCTATTTGCTTGCTTTAGATTTGATATATTTTCTCCTCTGACATGACTAACTCGAAAAAAGACCAATTTTGGGGGTAATTTTGGATGGTTATCTCACAGAGGCTTCAAGGTCTATGTAAGAAGTGGATTTAGAATTCTTTCTTCCTTTGTTTAGCTGCATCCGTTTAGTGATTGTTGATGGAGAATAAGTAACTTATATATTACAAATGATCCAAAGAAACAGAAGATTTTACTAGCAAAACACCAAATGGCCATTGTGTTGTGCTGACAGTTGTACTAAGTGCCTGACAACAAGCAAAGAACTAATAAAAAAGTAACAAAAAATTGTAATAGTAATAGTAATAATAATAAAAATAATAATAATAACAGTAATACTGATAAAAATAAAAATTAGAAAACAATAACAAAAATACTAAAAATAATGGTAAAGGTAAATGTTAATAGCAAAAATATCATTAAAATGATCATTATCATTGCTGCTATAGTAATAATCATACTAGTAAAAACTCACTAGTGACAGTAACGGCCACATGTATGAAACTGTTTAGGTCTAAAACTCACTTTTTTGCCCATAGGAACCAAACGCATTTTTCCGCTCTTCTATGGACGCTGTTTTGGACACTGAAAAAGAATCGTCATCTCAATTCTTGAAGCATTTTCAATGCTGAAAATCCCCATAGGAATCAACAGAGAGCTTTAAAACCTTGTCCAAAACCTTGTTATTAATTTGTGTGGGCGTTTGAGAAAGAGAACAGTGTTGGAAAACCTTGTCTGAAACAATACTACAAAACTTCATTGGAATCATAAGGAAAAAACCTGATCAAATCCTCATCAAAACCTCATCTGAAAAGTAATGCATTAAGACTCTGTGTGAACTTACCCTAATAATCATCATTATAAAGTAACTACAGTCACTTTAACAATAATAATTATAATAGTAATTAAATTAAAAACTAAAAAATAAATAAAGTAGTGCTAATAAAATATTAAAAATAATCGTTATACTGATAAAAAAGTTCTAGTACTAATAAAAGACTAACGAAAATAGCAATACTACTACTACTACCACCAATAATAATAGTAATAATAATAATAATATAATCCGTGTTGCAATAGTAATAATAATACTTATAACAACCGTAACAATAATCATGATCAAAATCATTCTTGTAATAATAAAAATAATAATAATAATTATAATAATAAAAAAGAAAAGTCACAATAATAGTAATAATAAAGTAGTACTAATAAAATACTAGCAAAAATAGCATTAAAAATGCTAATACAACTAATAATAATGATAATCATTCTCGTCACAATAGTTATAATAACATCAATAATGATTATTATTATAATATATAATAAAAAATTTTAATAATGCTAGTTACAATACATTAGTTACATTAGTTGGAAACACTCATAAAACTAATTCAGTAAAAATTCTATCAATAAATCAAATGTACTACTAATAAAATGCTAATACAACTAACAATAATAAAATGGCAAAAATAAAAAAAGACATTTTTTATAATAAAAAATAATCATATTAGTAATAAAACTAAAGTAAACCAGAAAAACTAATAGTAATAAAACAAGAATAGAATACTGATAAAATACTAGAAAAAATAAGAAAAATAGTGACAATAATAAAAAAATTAATAATCATTGTCACAAAAGTAATAATAAGACTAATAAAGTAAAAATGATAATATTAAAATAATAATAATAACAACAACAACAACAATAATAATAATAATAATATAATGTTATATAATAATAATAAATATCTAATAAATATTTATATTAAATAATAGTATATAACAATAATAATATATTAATAATAGTAATAATAAGACTAATAATAAATAATATAATGTTATATAATAATAAATTATCTAATATATATTATATAATAGTAATAATAACAATAATAATATATTATATAATAGTAATATAAGACTTTTAATAATATAATAATAATAATAATAATAATAATAATAATGTTATATAATAAATGTATATAATATATATTATATATAATAGTAATAATAACAACAATAATATATTATATAATAGTAATAATAAGGACTAATAATAATAATAATAATAATAATATAATGTTATATAATAATAAATTATATAATAATATATTATATAATAGTAATGATAACAACAATAATAAGACTATATCATATATTATATAATGTAATAATAAACAACAATAATAAATATTAATATTAATAATATAATAATAATAATAATAATAAAAGCAGTAGTACTAGTTGCTTTTATTCAGCAGGGGAGCGGCAATAAATATACAAGACTACACATAAAAATTCTTGGTCTAAGAGCAAAGTAATTGTATGAAGAAGGAACACAAGAGATGTGAAGTATTAATGATGTTCGGTCAGTGAGGATAATGTTTTTATATCTGTTTTGTATCTGTTGAGTGAGGCAATACTTGGTATTGGAGCCAGGGGTGCACTTACTTTCACACAGAAGTTACGACATATCCGCTATTGAAAATGCCTTTGTGCTTGTTGTTTTTAACCATTTTTATCTTTACAGCAATGGTATATTGATCCCTTCAGATATGCTACGTATGGGGTGCCCTGACTTTTCACATGACCGTATGTAGATCAGGGCTGTAATCTGATGATTCAGAGCAGGAATCAGAAGGTAATTGCAAGGTAATGAGATGTAGGAGGAATGTCTCTGCTCCGTGTGGAGACTCGTCCATAATGCACAATGTATGGAGATGTATAAACACATTAGTGGTCGATATGGGATCTTCAGATCTGTCCCTATGGTCCTCACAGCAGGAATACATCGGCGATGGCATATGATTCATCTTACTGCAAATTCTTCTATTTATACAAAGTAATGGTTAAACTGTTTTCAGATGACATTCCTCGGGTAAATGGAGCACAAATGTATCAAGAGTGTATGATTTGGTATGAGAATCATAACCTTGATATGCGATCTTCCAGGTTGTTATTGAAAGCTATATTGCTCATCTGACTTCTATGTTAAACATATGGGTGAGATCTTTCAACATCTCGACTTTTCAAAGCAGACCTTATCTGTCTCATCCAACTTATCTGCTTGTTTTTTTGTGTCTTGCACTTTGGTCCCTTTGACTGTCTTTGAATTTGTATCATGTTAACTTCAGCTGGTCATACATTTCTGGCTGTTTTCAGCCTCTCCCACTGTCTATCAGAAGTATATGATGGGATAGTCTATCAGGAACCCTGTCAGATACCCCTGTCAGATACCACCTCAATGGAGGCCAAAATCAGGGTCATCTTAACCATTGCATGGAAATCCCTAAAGAAGCATTTATGCTATCTATCATACATTAAAAAAACTTTGAAATTCTTAGTTCACACGTTTTGATCAAAAAATGCTTAAAGGGGTTTTGCCACGATGTAATGTTGACGTGGGATCCTCCAAAATGGGTTTTTAATCACTTTTCTAAATATATGTGATTACAAAAATTGCAGCCTGAGAGAGCTACAGCCTTCCTTACATGCCCTTGGTTACTTCAAAGCTTCTATTAGATAAGACCTGACAAGAGCTGCTGTCTGCTGGACGGGCTTGCGCAGAGAGAGCTTCTTATCTGATGAGACTGAGCTGCAGACGTTTTTAAGGCACCGGGTAGCAATATGTTTTCTTTTGTATACATAATTAAACTAATTGTAAGTAATTAGATCCCAGCTTTATCTGATACAGAGAAATGAAGAGCATACAAGCTGCTGTAGGAGAAAGCATTTTTGTCATATTATACATGAACCCACAATGTATAGTTTTTATTAGTTACAGTAACATTTCACAGTGTATCCCCTTATGCAGCTTTGTGCTCTGGCTGTGATCGTCACTTCTCCTTTCAGTCCGTGAATTTTTTTGTTTACATGATAGCATCTTAGCATTTAGAGCTCCTCCTTGACAGTTGCAGTCGAGGCTGTGTCTTGCGTAATTGAGGAATCCACGTCTTGTACTGTTTTTATTATTTCCACTTAAGTATTGAGACGCGCCCTTGGACTTTTTCCTCACTCCTCACTGGCCCCCACCCACTAGTCAATCTTCCCTAGTCAAAAGCTTTCATGACTTTACGTGATTTGTTGACATTCTGCCTGTGCTAAGGAGAGAGTAAGAAACTTTCGCTTGGCAAACTCCCCTTAAGATACCCGCGACTACAATGGTGATCTCCAAGGCGGGTTAGGTCCTACACTAATTTTACTACCTCTGAAAAAGAGCCAAAATTCAGGGAGGCTTCCATCGGAGTCAACCGACCCTCCATTATCCAAGAAAAAATAAAAAAAACACCAGCCCTTGCAAACACACTGCACTTATTCGGCCTGTATAGTGGGGAGGGGTGCTAGAAACCTAACATGGAGGCAATCACGTCCGTCCCCTGTATATAATAAAAGCAATATAAGCCAGATACAACTAATATTTCTGCACAAAAAACAATTTCTGGAAAAACACAATGTGAAACCTCGTCACTGGCAGGCTGCGGGCACATATATATATTTATACACCACACCATTACCAGTGGCACCCCACTGCAAAAAGCAATACAATTACATGGAAATCCCTAAAGATGCATTTATGCTATCTTCATACAGTAAAATAAACAGGGGGAAGTGATTCGCTCCATTTTGGTTTCTTAGCACCCCTCCCACCTTCACAGCTCTAAAAGTCAGTGTTTTGCGAGCTGGTGTTTTTTAATTTTTCTCTCTGGATTATGAAATGTCGTTGACCCGGTGGGAAGCCTGAATTTGCTCTTTTGAGATGTAAAAATAGCTAGGAATTACCCTCCTTGAGATCACGTAGTAAGGTCGCGGTGTAGCTTAAGCATTTTTTTGATCAAAACTGTGAACAGAAGAATCTCAAAGGTTTTTTAATGTATCTTAACCATTGGGCACACTGGGCAGTTGTCCGGGGACCCCTCAAGCATTGCGGGTGGTTGAAGGCATGGCCTCATGTGGTGTCATGTTTGGGTTTGGCTAGAGGCATGACCTGTTGGGATGTCATTTATTTGGGCAGGGCCCACTGCACTGGGGTATGTCCCCTGGGATTACTAATGCAGGTTGAGAATGGCCGTTGGCCAAATGACACGTTTCAGGTAATAGGGGAGTCAATGAATATGTTTACCATGTCTAACAGGAGATCTACCTCTGGATACAAGTAAATGGCACTGGTAATTGCAGTAGAAAAAGAGCCTTAGATGGTTATTGGATGAATGCTTGATCATCCTACAGCTTTTTCTCCCAAGCAACCCTCTACAAATACATGCATGTGTTCTGAGTGGGGAAAGTGAAGAGCAAGCTACTGTCAGACATCTTTGCTACATGCAAAAAACCCCACCATATTAAAGCCCAACAGGCAAGCCCTTCTTTTCTCCATCTGCCATTGGTGGAAAGTTGAGAAACCCTTATATGGTTGACAACAGTCGAAAAAATGTGTAGATTGATCTATAACAATTTGTTGAGATAGCCTTCGTGTGATATATCGATACCATTTAAATTGCCAGGTTTCACCAATATTTATGGCCACCTCTATATTATCAAGCATCTTGTTTATGGAATGCATGATAAAATCCTTCCAGATGCAATGAGGGTCTCCTGTCTACCCTACACTTAACTTGGCACGCATAGAGCAAGTTAATCAGTTACCATGGTGTCCCCTAACCCAGGGGACCTATGGGCAGTCAATTCCAGTTCTCCTGCACAGGAAATCTACAAGTATGTCATATTGAGTATCTAGCCACGAGGACTCAGTCTGTACATCACGCTCCATTATTTTTTGATGACCCTTTTTAGCTAATAGGAGCAAAACAAAGCCTTGACTTTTCCCCATTACAACATAAAATGATGTAGTTGGATAACTCTACATACCATCATACTCCACATCCTATATACCCCCAGACTTAAGGTCTACAAATATGTTTACCATGTCTACCAGGAGCCCTACCTCAGGATACAAGTAAGATGGCAGCTGTTTTTGTTGTGTGGGTGGGTGTGGGGTGGGGTGGTGGGGGGGGGGGGGGGTGGTGGGTGGTGGGTGGGGGGGTGTGGGGGGGGTTGTGGGGGGGTGGGGTGGGTGGGGGTGTGGGTGGTTGTGGGTGGGGGGTGGTTGGGGTGGGGGGTGGGGGGGGTTTGTAAAAAAAAGAAAAAAAAAAAAAAAGAAAAAAAAAAAAAAAAAAAAAACAAAACCAAAAAAAAAAAAAAAAACAAAAAAAAAAAAAAAGAGAAAAAAAATAAAAAAAAAAAAAAAAAAAAATAAAAAAAAAAAAAAAGGTTGGTGGTGTGGGTGGGGTGGGTGGGTGGGGGTGGGGGGGTAGGGGGTGTGGGAAAAAAAAAAAAAAAAAAAAAAAAAAAAAAAAAATAAAAAAAGAAAAAAAAATAAAAAAAATGAAAAATAAAAAAAAATAAGAAAAAACCTTTGTTGGGGGGGGGGGGGGGGGGGTGATGGGTGTGGGGGGGTGGTTGGGTGGTGTGTGGGAATTGGGTTGGGGTGGGGGGGTGGGGGGATTTTTTGTTATTATTTTTTTAAAAAAAAAAAATAAAAAAATGAAAGAAAAAAAAAAAAAAAAAAAAAATATAAAATAAAGAAAAAAAAAAATAAAAAAAGAAATGGGGTGGGGGGGGGGCAGTAGATAAGTGATCCTTAGATGGTTGTTGGCTGAATGCTTGATCATCTGACAGATTTTCCTCACAAGCCACCCTCTACAAATACAGTCCAAAAGGCCAATCCTTCTGTTCCCCATCTGCCATCATTGGAGAGTTGAGAAACCTTTATATGGCTGAGAAACTCTTATGTGGTTGATACATCCTTATATTGTTGAGAAACCCTTACATGGTTGGTTGATACCATAGTTAATTTGTGTTCAGGTTGTGATGACATTTAACGAATAGAGTGACCGACCTTTAGACTACCGAAAAGACTTGTTTATGAATTCATGTCAGGAAGACTCTTCCCATGATTATATGGAGTGTGTGAGTGTCAACTGTTTTCCTCAAACTAAACTTGACATGCAGAGAGCAAGTTAATCAAAGTTGACAATGTGTTCCCCCCAAACCGATTAGCTTTGAGGCCACTGCCCAAGATCTCCTAGCAAGAGGAAAGTCGATTAAATGACCATATGTAGTGTTTTTGGCCAGGACTCCCCAGTCTGGTAAATATCACCTCCAAGTAATGTTTGTGTGGTCCCTTGATATTTCTGGGAGCAAAACAAATACTTGGCTTTGTCCTTTAACAGCATAAGATGATCCAGTTGGTTAACTCTACATGCCACCATACTACATATCTCATCTACCCCCATACTAAAGGTCCAAACACGTTTTCTGCAGTCCTTCAGAAAAAAAACTTAACAAATTAGAAGGGACAAAGTTCTGTAAAAAGTGAAAGAAAAAAAAAATAAGGAGAAAAAAATAAGATGAAGTTCCGACAATTGCATCACTTTAGAGTTCAGGTTTGCAGCCAACCATCGGTGCCATGACACCACCCATCTACGTATGCCAAGCCTGCTGTTCCTTTGACCAGCCATTACTAGTGTCTGCCAGCACCAACACGGCTGACACACCTTGGACCACACTCTCCGTCCACATAATACTGGTTGTGTGGGAAAAGCCTCAGATGTGTTTTATTTTCCTACGTTTAAGGGTTGACGTCTGCTCAAAAATATAAAACAAAAAATAAATCCTTGGCTTCCCTCAGACATAACCATTGCCTGGCATTGTAAGGCACCAGCCAATACCACTTTCGTATAAACTCCACCTGTGCCAATTTTGGCCGGCCAAAAAGAACACTGTGTTTTTGATATTTTTACCCAAGATGCATTACTGACCACTAAGACGCATCACGTATTCCTGTTAGCGAGATGACGAAAGTGACGAATTCATCCCAAAATAACTCAGGGAAAGGTTTTCTTCTAGCTCTGTGGACACAGAAAGGACGTTTGTTTAGCAAGTCTATGGTGCCAGGTTATGGTTCTTCTGTTTTAGATCTCATATTATGACTCTTAATGGAAAACTAGTATGCCAAAGCTACACAGACGATGATGGAGCCATAGAAGGGCAACAAATTTGACCCTTCTCATGGGTCTACTTGACAGAGCTATACTCCTAAACATCTAGGACGTCCCATTGTCCCACCACATTTTCATAACTACAGAAAATTTAACGGTTGTCTATTCCTGTGCTCCTCCAACATAAAATACCAAATGGTCACTGCCAGCACTTAGGGTGAGATCTATGAATTGGCATGCGCCATTTTTGTAACTTGGTGCCTCCACACCAGTTCTAAATAGTCATAGAGATGAATAAATCCACAATATAATAACAGACCTTATGCGCTAAACTTTTTTTGCCAGCTTCGTTCCAAACTTTGGCACATTAAAATGTGTCGTCATGCTCACATTGCATCAAGTTTGGCCGTACACCTGTTCATACATCTATAAAAAAAAATGTATAAGTCATATATGTCGTCCTTAATTTCTAAGACTTACCTTTGGAGTAGCGATCTGAAATTTTTTATTAATATTAAAAAGCAATATCATATCCTTGAAAGGTTTGTAAGTGAGTTCCTTACCTTTTACTGCTCAGGAGCAGAAGATTAACTCAGTAGGCGCTGAAGGTTTCCCACTCACGGGGAGAGGAGGGTGGGTGAGCAGAGTAGCCAGGGAGCGTCTGCAATTTTTACCTCAAATAATTTACGTTAAACGCAGTGGATTCTCTATACAAAATAACCAGCTCCATTCACTGTTTATTTCTCCCCATCCCTTGCAGCCTCCTTCATTTACCCTGACCAATCAGATAATAAGGCAGACAACGCAAGCGCGCCAGATCAGCTCCTGTCCATGTCTAATGTAAACTGTCAGGAAACTAAGGGCATCTTAGTCAGGCTGTAAGCTCACAGAGGCTTCACTTTTTTAGAAGATCATATATTTAGAAAAGTTGATAAAATACCAATTTTTGGAGAGGAACCCACTTCAACATTACACGTGATAAACCCCTTTAAAGGACTTTTCTCACCACACTGAATAGCTTTTAACATGGTGGGCAAAGTAAATGAAGACTATCACCAAATACAGTGCTGCTCTGATTTTGCTTTGCAGGAGATAAAGAAGATTTTATCTATTGCAAGTGTACAGACGTTTCGCTTGGTTACCGACCACTTTCTCTTATTTGATTGCTTCAAGCTGCCATCTCATCATGGTGAGTCACTCCCTGCTGAGTCATATCTGTAACACAAGAGCTTGGTTACCCAGATTACTGACAAGTTTTAAGTCTTAAAGCTGTGTAGCCTTGTGCATTGCAGATTATAACCCTCCTGCACTCATGTCACTTTAACAGGCTCAGCTAAGGAATTAGCAGAGCTGATCATCACTAGCAGTAACCCACCACAGCGTGAACAGGAATTAGGAACCTGAAGTTGTAGAATCTCCCACAGCTTGAACAGAAAGTGGGGGCTTAAAGCTGTAGAACCACCCACAGCCTGAACAGAAGTATGAAGCATATAGTTTTAAGCTGCCTATAGCCTAACTAGTCTGAAGCTGAGACTCAGAGACTAGAGGAACCCTCTGCTACCAACTCTGTGGACCTAGAGAGGTCTGCTTAGTAAGTATAAGTATAAAATGCAGACGATAAATTGTGATCCCTTAACCCAGTGGTTCTCAACCTTTCTAATGCCGTGACCCGCAAGACGTTCCTCATGTTGCGGTGACCCAAACCAAAAAGATAATTTTGAGTTTCACTTCCAAACTTGTAATTTTGCTACATGAGGGGTTATAAAGAGTGACGCCTCTGAGCGGTAGGACCTCTACAAGTCACATACATATAAGAAGGTACCACTCCAGAGCCGTTACAATAGAAGTTGAACCTTTGTCCAGGGGTAGGTCTGTGGATTGGGCACAGGAGGTGATTACATGAAAAGACCCCTCAAGGAGCCTGACTCACAGCCCTCCCCTTATAAGGGGAGTGGGGGGGGGGTAAATGGTACTGTGTGTTATATCATGTGGATGTGCTGCGTTGGATACAAGTAATGGCCGGTTTTAATAACAAATTACGTGTTACCAAATCCAGACATTTACGAAGATGCAGTTGGCGAGAGTTACACTGAGTTTTACCTTGCAGCCAGTGGAGAACAGTCCCAGCCGTGGGGGAGATCGAGACGTTCTCGCCCTGCACTGAGACCGGCATGGTGGCTGTTCCTGATGCATGGTACATTGATTGTGGCACGCTTGATGCGCGACGCTTTCAGCGTCCTGCACTCACCGCCCACCAGGACCTCGTGACGTATGTCCTTCCTCACCGCAGCGCCGCTCACTGAGCCGCCAAGATGAAAAGTAACGGCGCCCGACTGCGCCCTCTACCCCTCAATTAATTAAACGGTGTTCTGTGGGCGCCCGGGCAATGCAAGCAGTCCGCAGTAGGGCGCCAGCGCGCCTCAGAGTGTATAGGTCGCTCTCACCTCTGGCAGCTATTAAGTCTCAGTGCGGGGGCGTCCCGCCTCAGCTCATCCGGGCGGTTCCTGCCCTGCCCTGTGCTACGGGGCGACCCCTGTGTTTTGGTCGTTGCGACCCCTCGCCAGGGTCGCGACGCCACAGGTAGATGAACCGCTTGGGGTGGCCTTAACCCCTTAAGGTGGACCCGGCGGTTTTTTTTTTGGTTGACACGTTCGTCTTTTCCCCTCCTCGCCTTCTGAGATCAATGAACTTGTATTATTTTTCCACCTACATAGACACGATGAGGTCGTTTTTATTATTGTGAGGACAAGATGTACTTTCTCATGTGATGTAGAAACACTTATATACTACTACGAAAAAATACTGGGAAACCGCAAAAAAAATCCAGGAGGGACATATTGTTGACAAATAAAGTATTTTCGCCATGGTTTGAGCTGGGTTTTGCTTTACGTCGTTCGATCTTCGTAAATAAAAGTGTTATCTGTATTCTACAGGTCGTTAACGCATCCGGCAATAACCAAACATGTAGCATTTCCGTTATATGTTTTTAGGTACCGGTGTAATAAAAATCCAAACATTTTCAATTTTTTGACATTTGCGCCATCAGCGCCATTTGTGTGCTACCGATAGCATTAATTTGAGAACTACACCTACGGTACATCATGAGGCGGCATTATGTTTGCGAGGGCCTGAATAGCGTACTTTATTAAGCGCGCAGCTGTTTGGAAATCAAGCGACTTTTTAGATCATATTTATTCCATTTTTTTGAGTGACGTAAAATGACCAAAAAACTCAATTTGGAGTTTGGGAATTTTTTTTTCTTTCTACGGTGTTCAGCTAGCGGGATAAATTATTAGTGTTCTAATTATATAGATCGTGACTTTTTCGTACGGGCGAACCAAGAATATGTGTAAATTTTTTATTATTTTAATGATTTTATCTTGTAAAATGGGTGGAAAGGGGGTGATTCGAACTTTAAACTTATGTTTTTTTTTTTGTACTTTAAAACTGGTTTTTTTATTTTTTTTTTTTACTTTATCATTTAGTCCCCCTATGGTGGCTTGGACCACTAGGTGGTCTCGTCTTGTTAAATGACAGCCTAAATGCATTGCATAGGGCAATGCAATTAGGGTGTACAATAGATGGCGGATTTCCACCCACATCTTGTCTACGGGCCTGGAAGTGGGCAAACCGGCCAGTGTAAGGTGTGACGGGCCTCACAGGGCTCCCCACCACTAATTGCCCGTCATTGGATCGGCTCAGCAATAGCCGTGGGCCATGCTTTACCGCTGAGCTGATGGGTAAAAATCTAGCGCCAGCGGGCGGGCCACCGCCTGCGCTGTTACTGTGCCGGGGTGTTAGAGTGCTGAATTGCCGCTAACACCCGGCGGCTGTACGGGGGGGGTCGCTGATTGATCCCCTGCAAAGCCCCTTAGCGCCCTTGGACGTACTGATACGCCCACGGTCCGTTAAGGGAGTTAAGCAGTGTTACAAAGGCCAACTTTCATCCCAGTGCTCAAGCCCCACCAACAGCTTCATGTCTTCAGGATTCTCCCACAGAATGCACTGACAATATTTAAAATCAACTTATGCAATACTTAGAGATAGCCAGGAAAACTTGACCCTGTTGTTGTCGGGAGGACTTGGAGTTGGGGACCCCTAAATTAAAGGAACCTATTATTGTTGGACCTGCAGCTATCTCCCTTTCTCCGCCATCGTTGGGCCATAATAAGTAGCTGACCAGTTTTTCCTCTAAAGGGAATCTGTCAGCAATATTTTTTGTTACTATTAAAAACTAGACCCTGCTTCAATTTCCTTTTTCTTAGCTGTTTTTTGTCTGATTGTAGATTTTCTCAATTCGGGTCCGTCTGTTAATATGATTTGGGTGAAAAGCTTGCTTACTGAATCTACTCAACAGCAGTTTATGAGAAATATGTTTACGGCCCCTTTGCTTTGCACATAGTGAGGCCTGTGGACTGATCATCCCATTGAACTATATAGTGAGTGTTATGGTGCATGCACTGTGGCCTGGGAAAAAGTTCAGTGTGAGGGAGGGGAGATGGAGTTGTGACAGTCTATTGTGACTGTGTGTTCCTGTGTTATCTATACACATTGTGGTGTCACTTTTTCAGTTTTTTCCCCCCTGCTTTTACTGATATATGCACTTTCGAAAAGTCTTCTCTACAAATGGCAGAATACACAAATAACGATGTCCATATTTGCGGCATCATCCACCCCGATCCTTGGCAGGCACTGTAGGGCGACAGTGTATGAGAAATGTTCGCAAGTTGTTCTGCATGTACTTTTGAGCACAAAAGAATATATGAACAGGATACACTCCAAATTCGCGCAATAAGTCCCGTTTAATGTGCCAAAGATTTGGGCTTCTGGGAGGGGCGGTTGAACCATATGCTTAGGAGTAAAACATTGAGACATGATTCTTTTACGCCTAACGCGCAGCTGAGAACACAAGATACAGGTTAAAGTGGTGCCTGATCCAGACCTTAGGTTATTGGGTGGGGGGCTCTACACTGCCCGTATGGATGTCCTGTAATAAAAGAGAAATAAAAAGGGAAAAAAAAAACAAGGGTAGAAGAACAGCCAGACCATGGTGGGGTGTTGGGGGGTAAAGGTGGTAGCCTAGCCAGACTTGATTTATAGGCTCTACACTTCCCTGTATGTATGACCACATAAGAACACCAGACCCAGGGTAACGGTGTGCCTGCGCCCGACTTGTGGGTATTGGCTCTACACAGCCCTGTAATGGTAGACCTGCAGAAGAACAACCCAGGAAAAAGGTGGTGGCCTGTAGCCAGACTTGTGGTATATTGTCGACACTGCCCTTATGTATGACCTGCAGAAGAACAACCAGGGTAAAGGTGGTTGCCCTGAGCCCAGACTTGTGGTATTGGCTCTACACTGCCCTGTATGTATGACCTGCATAAGAACACCAGACAAGAAAAAGAGAAGAGGTGTAAAAGTGTGTGCCTGAGCCAGGCTTGTTGTATAGGCTCTACACAGCCCTTATGTATGACCTGCAGAAGAACAGACCAAGGTCAAGGTGTTGCCTTGACCAGACTTTGGTATTGGCTTCTACACGGCCCTGTATGTATGACACTGCAGAAGAAAAGCCAGACCAGGGTACAGGTGATTCCTGAGCCATACATGTGGTTTTGGTTCAACACTGCCCTGTATGTGTGACCTGCAGAATAAAAGAAAAATCCAAAAAACAAAGCCAGACCAGGGATAAAGGTGGTACCTGAGACCAGACTTGTGGTATTGGCTCAACACGGCCCTAGTATTTATGACCTGCAGAAGAACAGAACCAGGGTAAAGTTGGTGCCAGGAGAGCCAGACTAGGGTATTGGCTCTGACACAGCACCTGATTTCTGACCTGCAGAAGAACAGACCAGGGTAAAGGTGGTGCCTGAGCCAGACTGTGTGGTATTGGCTCTACACTGCTCCTGTATGTATGACCTGCAGAAAGACCAGACCAGGGTAAAGGTGTGCCTGAGCCAGACTTTGTGGTATTATGCTCAATACACTGCTCCTGGTATGTATTGACGCTGCAGAATAGCAGACCAGGTAAATGGTGGTGCCGAGCCAGACTTGTTGTATTCGGCTCTACACTGCCCTGTATGTAGGGGGGGTGGTGGGGGGGGGGGGGAGGGGGGGGGGGGGGGGGGGGGGGGGGGGGGGGGGGGGGGGGGGGGGGGGGGCGGGGGCGGGAAAGGGGGGAATAAAAGAAGGGGGGGTGGTGGGGGTGGGGGGGGGGGGGGGGTGGTGTCTGGGGGGGGGGGGGGGGGGGGGGGGGGGGGGGGTTGGGGGGGGGGGTTTATTTTGGGGAAAAAGGGGGGTGACACTCAGAAAAAATGCCAGACCAGGGTAAAGGTGTGCCTGAGCCAGACTTGTGGTATTGGCTATACACTGCCCTGGTATGTTATGACATGCAGAAGAACAGCCAGACCAGGGTAAAGGTGGTGCCTGATCCGACTTGTGGTATTGGCTCAACACTGCCCTGTAAGTATGACCTGCAGAAGAACAGACCAGGTATAAGGTGGTTGCGAGCCAACTTGTGGTATGGCTCTACACTGCCCTGTATGTATGACCTGCAGAAGAACAGCCGGACCAGAGTAAGAGGTGTGCCCTAGTCCAACAGTGATGGCATTGCTCTACACTTGCACGCTGTAAGTGGTGACCTGCAGAAGAACAGCCAGACCAGGTAAAGGTGTGCCAGAGCAGACTATGGGTATTGGCTTCTACACAGCCCTGTATTTTATGGACTGCAGAAGAACGATACGCATGGTAAAAGGTGGTGCCCTGAACCAGACTTGTGTATTGCTTCTACACTGCCCTGTATGTATGACCTTGCAGAAGAACAGACCAGGGTAAAGGTGTCCTGAGCCAACTTGTGGTATTGGCTCTACACGTCCCTGAATGTATGACCTGCAGAAGAACAGCCCATGGTAAAGGTGGTGCCTGATCCAGACCTTGTGGTATTGGCTCTACACTGCCCCTGTATGTATGACCGCAGAAGGAACAGACCAGGTAAAGGTGGTGCCTGACCAGACTGTGGTATTTAGTTCTAAACTGCCCTGTAATGTATGACCTGCAGAAGAAAAGCCAAGCCAGGGTAAAGGTGGTGCCTGAAGCCAGACTGTGTGATGATTGTCTCTACACTGCCTGTATGTATGACCTGCAGAAGAACAGCCAGACCGGGTAAAGGTGGTGCCTGAGCCTTACTTGTGGTATTGGCTCTACACTGTCCTGTATGTATGAATCTGCAGAAAAGAACACCAACCAGGGTATAAGGAGGTGCCTGAGCCAGACTTGTGGTATTGCAACACTGGTGCCTGTAATGTATGACCCTCAGAAGAACAGACCAGGATAAAGGTGGTGCCTGAGCCAGACTTGTGGTATTGTTCTCTACACTGCCCTGTAGTGATGACCTGCAGAAGAACAGACCGGTAAAAGGAGGTGCCTGAGCCAGACTTGAGGTATTGGTGCCCTACACTGCCCTGTATGTATGACCTGCAGATATGAACAGACCAGGGTAAAGAGGTGAGCCTGAGCCAGCCTTTAGAGTTATTGGCTCTACACTGCCCTGTATACATGACCTTGCAGAACAACAGCCAGACAGTGGTAAATGTTGGCATGAGCCAGACTGTGGTATTAGGCTCCTCACTGTCCCTTAATGTAATGACCTGCAGAAGAACAGCCGGGGGTAAAGGTGGTGCCTGATAGTCCATGAGCTTGTGGTATTGTCTCTACACTGCCCTAATATATAGACCTGACAGGAAGGAACAGACCAGGGTGAAAAGAGGTGGTGCATGAAGGGCCAGAGCTTGTGGTATTGTCTACACTGCTGTATTTATGACCTCAGAATGATACCGCTTCATACATTCTGTTAAGAACACAGGCGCTGTGTTCTCCATTCTTGTTCTATGGGGGTGTTCCCAGTACAGGGACGCTGGTTTCTCTCCATTCTGTCCTATGGGAGTTTTCCCTGTACAGGGGACGCTTGTGTTCTCCATTCTGTTCTTATGGAGAGTTCCCAGTACAGGGAGCGCTGTGTTCTACGCATTCTGTTCGATGAGTTCCAGTACAGGGGGAGCGCTGGTGAGTTCTTCCATTCTGCCTATGGGAGTTCCCAGTACAGGGGGATCGACTGTGTTCTCTCCATTTCTTTTTCCTTTGGAGTTCCCAGTGAAAGGTGAAGCGCTGTGTTCTCATTCTGTTCTTATGGGAGTTCCCAGAACAGGAGGAGCGCTGTGTTCCCATTCGGACTCTGGCGTTTTCCCGAGTACAGGTGAGCAATTGTGTTCTCCATTCTCTTCTATTGTAGTTCCCAGTACAGTGGAGCGCTATGTTTCTCATTCTTTCTAGGGGAGTTTCCCAGTACAGGGAGCGCGGTTTCACTCCATTCTTTTCTCTGTGGTAGTTCCTATACAGGGAGCGAGCTGTGTTCTCCATCTGTTCTATGGGAGTTCCCAGTAGCAGCTGAGCGCTGTGTTCCTCCATTCTGCTCTATGGGAGTTCCGCAGTACAAGGGACGCTGTGTTTCTCCATTCTGCTCTATGGGGATTTCCCAGTACAGGGACGCTGTGTTTCCCATTCTGTTCTCTGGCAGTTCCACGTACAGGTGAGCAATGTGTTCTCCATTCTGTTCTATGGGAGTTCCCAGTACAGGGGAGCGCTGTGTTCTCCATTCTGTTCTCTGGCAGTTCCGAGTACAGGTGAGCAATGTGTTCTCCATTCTCTTCTATGGGAGTTCCCAGTACAGGGGACGCTATGTTCTCCTTCTGTTCTATGAGGAGTACCCATGGTACAGTTGATCAATATATATGTCTCCATTCTCTTCTATGTGAATTCCCAGTAGCAGGGGAGTGCTGGTTTCTCCAATTCTAGATTCTATGGGAGTTCCCAGTACAGGTGAGCGATGTGTTCTCCATTCTGTTCTATGGGAATTCCCAGTACAGGGGAGCGCTGTGCTCTCCTTTCTGATCTATGGGAGTTCATTTAGAGGGAGCGCTGTGTTCTCCATTCTGTTCTATAGGGAATTCCCAGTACAGGGGAGCGCTGTTTTCTCGCTTTCTGAACTTATGGGGAGATTCCCAGTACAAGGGGAGCGCTGTTGTTCTCCATTCTGTTTGCTTATGTGAGTTACCATACGAGGGGAGTGCGTGTTCTCCATTCTGTTCTAAGGGAGTTACCCAGTAAAGGGAGCCTGTGTTCCCTTCTCCTCAAATGGAGTTTCCAGTACAGGGGAGCCGCTGTGTTTCTCCATTCTCTCTATGGGAGTTCCCAGTAAAGGAGAGAGCGGCTGTGTTCTCCAATCTGTTCTATGGGATTCCCCAGTACACTGGGAGAGCTGTGTGCTAATATTCTCCTCTATGGGAGTTTCCAGTACAAGGGGATCGCGCTGTGTTCCTCTCCATTCTGTTGCATGGGAGTTTTCCATACAGGGGATCCTGTATTCCTCCATTCTGTTCTATGAAGTTTCCCAATACAGGGAGCACTGGTTCACCATTCTCCCTCTATGGGATTTCCTCAGTACAGGGGGAGGCACTGTGTGTCTCTCATTCTAATTCTATTGAGTTCCCAGTACTGGGGAGAGCGCTGTGTTCTCCATTCCGTTCTATGGGAGTTCCCAGTACAGGGAGCACTGTTTCTCATTCTGTTCTAGGGGAGTTCCCAGTACAGGCGAGCGCTGTGTTCTCCATTCTCCTCTATGGGAGTTCCCGTACAGGGAGCCTGTTTTTCTCCATTCTTTTTCTATGGGGTTTCCCAGTCCAGGGGAGCGCTGTGTTCTCCATTCTGTTCTATGGGAGTTCCCAGTACATGGGAGAGCTGTGTGCTAAATTCTCCTCTATGGGAGTTCCCAGTACAGGGGAGCGCTGTGTTCTCTCCATTCTGTTCTATGGGAGTTCCCAGTACAGGGGAGCGCTGTGTTCTCCCTTCTCCTCTATGGGAGTTCCCAGTACAGGGGAGCGCTGTGTTCTCCATTCTGTTCTATGGGAGTTCCCAGTACAAGAGAGCGCTGTGTTTGGCTTTATCTGGGTTTGCCATAGAACAGAATGGAGAGTTGTGTACAAGTGCAACCAGCTCTTCATACTGAGCTTAGTCTTTTGGGGACCAGTTTTCAAGATACGTGCAGGTCCCAAAGGTGGTACCCATACCTATCAGACTTTGATGGTGTCTCTTATTGATTTGTCATCAAATTCTATGGTGGAAACACCTCTTTAACAGAGACAAAGAGATATTTCAGTTGTAGCACAATTAGCAGTAATGAAAGCAGACCACATATGGGATACAGATTGGTGAGTCGTATTTGCTGCCCGAGGATTTGGTAAAATGACTTTTTCTGCTGAATTTCTATAGTCAAGGCTTGGTATTTCCAGACACCGTTTATGATCAGAAATATTCTCACGAAAATGCCCTTGAAGACTAAAATAGCTCTGAACGTGTGTCCTCCTTTCCAATATTCAGTCTTGGAAAAAGAGAGTGTGAAATCTTGTGCTGGGCATGGTCATAAAGTTCAGAAATGAGTAAGCGCCTATGTATCCAGCTGGAGTCAGAGGCTCCCTGTAAAGTTTGTATGGGGGCCAGTTTGTTCGACACAACAGGGTACAGTCACCGCTCGCTTACGCACATTATCCCGTGTGTGCTTGATGACCGTATACTGTGCACATGGGGGTAATTACTATACAAGAGTACATCATAAACCTACTGTATCATCCTCATGAAGCCAATAATAGCACCATAATAACCCAAGTAATCACAATGGGGGTTTTCAGTGACAATGAGAGGGTTCGAATCCCCAATGAGAAGAAGGCATCATGGACCTGAGAACAAGACAAGCATCTCCATCTGTGAGGGATAAGTTGATCCTAGACAAAAATATAAAACAGAAATCTAACATATTCCATTCATCATCCATTAACAGATTGAGAGACCAAAGATCTCAAGAACAAGTATAACTAATTTCAATGGCACTCCATAAAAATCCATATACTTTATTTAATGCATCTTTAAAAAAATTAAATGAATTAGAAAACATTTTCCAGGCTCAAGCACATGATTTGCGGACTAGTAGATACAAGATCAAGCTTCCATTACAAGTTAGGCTTTGAATACGGGCATGCAGGACAGTTGTGGGTAATGGGGTGGATTTTGAGCTCCAACAAGATTCCTTGAAAAAATATTTGTACTTTATTTAGACAAAAAAAACCAAATTAAAATATCCCAATAAAATGGATTAAAAATTGGAAAGAAAGTTAGTGGTATATCTCGCCAGTGTTGGACTGGGGTGTTTAGGACCTACAGGCGGAGATGATTCTAGGAGCCCACCAGTTGAGGTGATTTTGGGCCAACCAGTGGAGTTTATTTTAGAGGCCCACCCTACAGCTACTGTAAATGACTGTTCATGCCTCCTATACTCTGCCTTTTGTTTTTTTGCCTCTTCTGAGGAAGTACATGCAGTTAAAAAACAACTCTAGGTCTACCAAGCTGAGTGGCCCACCGGGGGTTTCTCCTTGTGGGCCAGTCCGAGCCTGTATCTCGCTAATGCTTTTAAGACAGATTGTTCTTAGTCATATCAGCTCCAGGCTTGCCAGGCTTAGCTATGACTAAGGCCAATCTGTCCAAAACGCGTCCAATAGATATACCACTAAGTTTCTCTCCAAGATGTAACCATAACTTTTTTGGACATTTTAATGTCTTTTTCTGTCTAAATAAAATATGATTATTTTTGAAATGACTCTTACTGGATCGGTAGCTGGTGAGCTTTCTCTGTTTTGTTCAAGTTCATCTACCAGCTCGACTTCTCCGTGCCTCCTCCAGCTGGAAACTATTCAGAATTGGGTGAGCTGACTGCACCCTTCTATGCTCATTCATCCAGTCTTTGGAATAGTATTCCATTGATAAAGGTCTTTGTTGTCAGCAGGGCCTGGACAATGGGTAGGCGAAGGTAGGTGACCCCCTAGGGCGCCACTTCATCCTAGGCAGAAAAGAGGGTGCAAAGAGGCATGGAGTGGGCTGAACTTTCAATAAAGGAGGTGCTATATCCCTTAATTGCCTAGAGCACCAGAATACCTTGTCCCAGTCCTGGTGACTGAAAGGTTTAGATATAAGAATCCTAACTTGCATGAAATAGAAATTAAATCTTGTATCTACTAGTCAATGAGTCATGACCTTGAGTCCGGAAAATGTTTTTGGAATGTTGGAATTTTTTATAATGATGTATTAAATTAAGTACAGTATATGGATTTTTATTGAGTACCACTGAAATTATTTATACATGTTCTTGAGATAATTGATTGGTCTATCAATTCTGTTTTGGTCATCTTCCCCTATAGATGGAAATGCTTGACTTGTTCTCTGATCCTTGATGCCTAAATCACACTGGGGGTTCGACCTCTCCCATTGTCACTGAACACCCCCATTGTGAAAACTTGAGATATGATGCTGCTATCATTGACATCATGAGGACAATATAGTATATGTATGATGTACATTTGTATAGTAATTACTCTCATGTGCACAATTTGTTCTTTTATCCACCAGTCAATGTATCATGTCCTTGAGCCTGGAAAATGTTTTTGAATGAAGGAATTTTTTTAAATGATGTATCCAATAAAGTAAATGGATTTTTATGGAACACCATTGATTCTATTTATACTTGGACTGTGGCTTAGATGAACTCTCAGTTTGGCACCAAAACCCTACATGAGGACTGGAAACAATTGTGTTTGTTGATCCTAAGAACATTTGATGAAATGGAGAAGGATTCAAAAATTTGACAAAATTTTAGGAGAGTCAGCCGAGAAAATTGCAATGATGACAAATATGGCAACCAATATAGTCCTTGATTGCACACCGGAAAACCAGTGTAAAAACCAGACTGGTTCTCATCAGGATCCTGGGATCCTAAAGCTTTACAACACCTAAATACACATCCAGTTACCAACTGTTTGAGGTTGTTCTCTTCTTCCTTTAATTTTTCTTAAACAGACCACTTGAAGTCAATACTCAGCCTTCAAATACTTCTGCTTACGTCGGTATCTGAAACAAAATTGGCAGAGTTGTCACACATGAGCTCACAAGAGTTGATCCGACTTGGCAGAGCGCATGTGGACACTTCACTGTACAAGCAAGGACCAAGCCTTAGAGTAACTGAGACAAGCGACTTCATTCCTACGGATCCATGTGACATGACACATTCATCTCTCCTCCGGGCATGTTTGTGATGGGCCAGTTACCAGCGGGCGGCATGATTACAAGCTCCTAGCAGTACATTTTTCCAGGCACTGATGCATGCAGGGGACATGGTCTAGGAGGAGCAGAGCTGAGGGTTTGTGGGTGTTCGTATGCTATGGTTGAATCACTTGTATTATATATCAATTGATGGAGTAAAAGGCTGGATTAGGCAACTCAATTCATCCAAAGTGGAAATATATATCATGTAACTAATGAATGGCTGTCCATGTTTGTTACATTCACTGTTGGTGGCTTTATTGCTACCAGCTCCTATTATTGCTCATTAAAGGGGCTATGCATGAACAGGGGACCTTGGGTATAGCAGGCCTGGAGCTACTTTTCAGGAGGAAAGGCAAAAAAGTGAGGCAGAATGCAAAAATGCATGTGCAGGATGTGCAGTCATTTACAGTAGCTCTAGGTTGGTCCCACAGAATCAGCACCTCAGGTGGGCACCCAGAATCAACTCCGCCGGTGGCACCCAAGAATCAAATCCACTGGGAAGATTCACAGAATCAAATCCACAGGTGGGCCCCTGGAATGAACTCTGCTGCTGGACCCCCAGAATCAACTCCATTGGTAGGCCTCAAGATTCAACTCTGCTGGTGGACCCCCAGAATCAATTCCTCTATTGGGCTCTAAGAATCAACTTCACTGGTGGGCCCTAAGAATCTGCTCCACTGGTGGACCCCAAGATTCAACTATACTGGTGGACCCCCAGAAACAACTCCATTAGTAGGCCTCAAGAATCAACTCCACTCTTGGGTTCTAAGAATCAACTTCACTGGTGGGCCCCAAGAATCAACTCCATTGGTGGGTTCTAAGAATCAACTCCACTGGTGGGCCCACAGAATCAACTTTACTGGTGGGCCCCAACAATCAAATTCACTGGCAGACCCTACAGAATCAACTCCACTGATGGGCACCAACAATCAATTCCACTGTCAGGTTCACAGAATCAAATCCACAGGTGGGCCCCGGGAATGAACTTAGCTGCTGGACCCCCAGAATCAACTCCATTGGTAGGTCTGAAGAATCAACTCTGCTGGTGGACCCTATGGATCAACTCCACTGGTGGGTCCTAAGAATCAACTCCAATTGTGTGCTCTAAGAATCAACTCCTCTGTTGGGCTCTAAGAATCAACTTCACTGGTGGGCCCTAAAAATCTGCTCCACTGGTGGTCCCCAAGATTCAACTATACTCGTGGACCCCCAGAATCAACTCCATTGGTAGGCCTCAAGAATCAACTCCACTGGTGGGTTCTAAGACTCAACTCCACTGGTTGGCCCACAGAATCAACTCCACTGGTGGGCTCCAAGAATCAACTCCACTGGTAAAACTCCAGAATCAATTCTATTGGTGGGCCCCCAGAATCAACTCAATGGGTGGGCCCCAGGTGCCCCAGTCTGACACTGGCAAAAGCCCTGTTACAGGCACTCCCAGAACAAATTTTGTCCACCTGTTTATAAGCTCCATTGCATCAACAATTTAGGGTTTCTCACTTTCTGCAAAAGGATGTAATACTACAGTTTTTAAGGCCTTTACTGGAACTGGTCACAGTTAGAAGGAGCCTGTTGACCATGGGAGTTGTTTAAATTGTACAGAAAAGGGATGAGAGGGCAGCTCGGCTCCCTATGTAAGTCAGTTGTTGCCCCCGTGATGTGAATTTAGGGCACCACTGGTTCGCCATTGTAGGTTTCCTAACAAAGGTCCCTACTCTCCCTTCTAAGAGCACCTATCTGGCTAATGGTCTGTAGATTAATGGCAGGGGGAGAAATTTACCGCGGGTACATGGCAGTGCGGGTAATTGTAAGCTATTGATGGTTTTGAAGAAATTTGCTTCGCCCTTTTGTAAGAAAAGTGATTTGTATAAAAAGATAGTAAAATATGATATAAATGAAAAAAAAATCAAATCGTTTTTTACTAAAAAAAGTATTTGGTTTTTCCCCAATTCAAAAAGCCCCTTACCAAGCAAAGCTTGGGGGGCGAAGGGTTGGTTCCCGGGCAGCCATTTTTCACGTGGAGCCAAGTTGTTTTTCGCATCAAACCCTTTGGACAATATAGGTAAGGGCAAAGGATCATCCTTGGCTAAGACGGGACCCCCTCTTGCCTGCCGTTGGAGGGTGGGTACCCCCTGCGTAAAAGTTTGCTACGCGTGCCTTATTAAAATAATTTGTATTTTTACCCTGAGGTGACCACCAAAAAAAAAAAAAGAAAAAATAATGGCAAAATTGTTATTTTGTGTTCAACCTGTCTGAAAAAAAGGTATATAGTGCAATTAAAATATGTTAGGCATCCCAAAATAAACACAAAAAAAAAAAAAAAACAGCTCGTCCTGCGAATAATAAGCCCTTACACAGCTCTGTTGATGGATATATCAAAAACATATGGCAGCCAAAATATGGACAGAAAAAAATTATCTTCTTCCGTAAAAGTGATTTTCTTTCGTAAAAGCAATAAGACATTAAAAAACCTCTAAAATTTTGGGAAGCGCTCATTTGGCCCACGGGGCAAACCCAGAGGGCAAGGGGATAAAATTCCCGGGGGTAAAAAAAAACTTAAAAAAAACAAAAAATTTCCCGGGGTTTGATTGGGGTTTTTTTCTTTGGTGTTTATAAAAATTTCAATTAAAAAAGTTAAAACCTTTTTTTAAAAACCTTTCCCCCAGGGAAGGACTTTTTTTGATACAATCGGGTGGGTTGGAAAAATTTCTTTACCCCCGGTCCTTTTTAAAAGTTTTTATTTCCCTTTGAGGAATTTGCGATGTTCCCTTTTAACCCCCTGGAAGGGAAAAACCCCCAGGGGGCCACCCCGGGCCCCGGGGGGCCAATTTCATTTTTTTAAAGATTTTGGGGTTTTGTCCGCCAAAAGGGGAAAAAAATTTGGTTTGTTTTGTGTTGTTTTTTTTCCTCCAAAATTCAGCCCCCCCTTTTTAAACTTTTTCGGGGGTTCCCTTGGTTAAACCTTCCTTAAACCGCCATTTTCTGTGTGCTAAAGTTCCTCCCCAAAAGGGAAAAATGTTTAGAACGCCATCTTTTTTACCCCCTTTTTGCACTGTTTTTTACAATGCAAAAGGGTCAAACTAAAAATTATACCCTCTGGGGGAAAATTTTGATTGGAGAACTCGATATTAAAAAAGGTTTTTAAACTTTGCTACTTTTCAAATCATCCCTTTTCCCTTTTTAACTTATAAAAATAATTAAAAAAATATTTTCACAAAAGGGGGTACGCTGGTCCTTTTAAAAGTCGTGTTGTAAAAATTTTAACCCCATTTTTCCCCCTTACGTTGAAAACAGTAGAAGAAAAACTTTTCCCAAGACCCAAAAAATTGCTTTTTTTTCAGTCCCAAAAATTTTTGGAATAAAGAAATTTAAAAAAAACTTTATCTATTTATAATGGTACCAATTTAAAGCAAACGCTTCAGCCTGAAAAAAATGTCCCTTTAAATTTCTGGCAGGAAAATGGCGCTGTGGGCAAAAAAAATATAAAAAAAGAAAATTTTGGATTTTTTTATTTAAAAAATAAAACAAAAAGTTTTCCCATATTTGGATCAACAAAATTTGTATAAACCCTAGAATGCAGATAACACGTCGCTTCTACCAAAAAGTAAAAGGGCCAAAAAAAACCCAAAAAACCCTGAAAAAGGTTATTTCTCAACCCATTTAAAATTTTTGTTGGGGTTTTCCCCGTGCACCCTATATTTAAAAAATGACAAAAATTTTAGAGGTACACCTTGTCCCGCAAAATGAAAGCCCTGACATGTTTATATAGATGGAAAAAAATAAGTTAAAAAAGTTATGACTTTTGGAAGGCGGAGAGAAAAAAATGAAAAAAAAAAAAGTCTCTGAAAATACTGGATCTAAGGGGTTAAAACATTTTTGCAAAAAACTGGGTCTACCAAAAAAACAAGTCCCGGGTTTCAGAAAAAGTCAAAAAAAGCAAATTAAAAAAAGAAAGAAAAGAATTGTTTTTCTTGTATAGATATAAATCATAAAAACCAAATAGATTTGGTGGGCGTAAAAAACTGTTTACGGGATAATTGTTAGGCGTATTTTGCTTGTGGATGGCACAAAATTGAAAACATAAGCAAAACAACGGCGGACTTGCTGTATTTTTCCAGTTCTTCCAGGAATAGTTCATAAAAGTGAGTAAGTTCTATTTACTCCAGACTGGTGCCATTGAAAATGCCGATCTTTCCACAAAACAAAAAACAGAAACAAGCCCTCACATGGCTGCACTGATGGGGAAAAACTAAAAACTTTAGGGCTCTCAGATGGTGACGAGGACAATTTTTGGGGAAAAAAAATACAGGGATAATCAGTAAAAAAACAGCGGGTGGGAAAAAACGTTATTGTGCACTTTTATCTCCTTTTTGTTTGGTTTTTTTACATCATGTAACCCCAGGAGTGTCTTTAAGGGGTTGGGCGAGGGAGGGACGTGGGGAGGGGTGTCCATTCCCAAAGAGCATGTTAAAAACCCGATATAACAAAGGGTTTTGTTTGCTGCGAAAAAAAAACTCAGAAATCGTAATTAAAAGTTATTGTTGAAAATGTCCCTTAGAACATGTTTTAAACCCGTACACTTTTAACATTGGGGAAAATTTAAAGGAGGATGATTTCCATGGGCGCCAAACCTAGAAATGAGCGAGACCTGTCTCTCATGCACATTGCATTTAACCAAGTCCAAATAGACTCCTGTTCCAGCGATAGTTACAAACTTTCAGGTTTATTAAATAGAAGTATATGCTTACAAAACATAAATGAAAGATGCATGCACTCAGCTACGCGTTTCCAACCTGTAGCTGTTATGTGAAAAAGAACTGCTACAGGTTGGAAACGTGTTATCGAGTGCATGCATCTTTTATTTATCTTTTGCAAACATATACTTCTATTTAATAAAGCTGCAAATTTTTAACTATTGCTGGAGCAGGAGTCTATTTGGACTTGATTAAATGCATTTTGAGTTGCTGGAAGCGGACAGCGGCTCTGGGCGGAGAGAAACATTGGAGAGGGGATTGGGGCACCATGGAACCGTGAAGCCTGCTGTCATGATTGAGCCTGACAGACCCCCAGCTCTGAGCTCTGGTCGCCGGCCACGACCGTTGCAACAAAAAGGGTGGTTTCGGCCGTAGTTTCTTTATATTTGTTTTCAGTGACCAGTGTGAACACTGTTATACTCTGCTCTGTTAATTGATTCCTGGCCAACGCTCGTAGTTAGTGTCCTCCAGCACTCGGCTAGTTAACTTATTTCCTTGCAAGTCTTATTGATTGACAGCCTTGTATTCCAACTCGGTCTTTTGCTGCTTCCACCTAACATTTCTGTTCCTTGTTTGCTGGTTTGTTAGAAAAGGGTTCCTGTGCCATCTCTCCTTGCCTGCTATACTGGTTACCTTTTACCTGTAAGCTAGGCTGTTACTCTGTCGTGCTTTACCTGTTACCTGATCTTGGCTATACTTACCGACTATTCCTTTGCTTTAGTGATTCTGTTCTGCTTCTCCTGACTGTTGCTGACCTGGCTAGTTTGACCTTCCGTTATTGTGTTTAGTGTTTGTCTTGTCTGCGTTTTGTGTATTCACCTATCTCGCAGTTTTCGATTGGGGCTGACCTGTTAAGGAATCGGACACCCCCAAAAGGTAGGGACAGTGGGTTGGGAACAGCGTCAGGGCCTCACTCGGTTGGTGGCTACTCATGTACTCCTGACTGGTTCCTCACACCTGCATATTGGACCCTGATGCAAGCAAGGAGACCCAGGAAAGTATATTGAGCTATAAAGAGGATCGGTGAGCTGAGCATTCGGGTGCGGGTATACGGTGTGGAGGAAAGCTCCTGGACACTGAGGTAGGGGCACAGGACAAACTAAGGTGGTGCATGGATATGCACACCTATCTTATGAATATTACTCCTCATAGAAGGTTAATACCTCCTATGGTCATCTATACCCCAGAGTAGTGGGCAGCTACAGAGAGTACATCTCTGCCAGGAGGATCCAGCACGGTCACGCATTACTCAGACAGCACATAGACCTGGCTGTGTCATTTGTGCTATGTTGCCATAGCTGGATTCCCAACACAATACAGCTAACTGTTATATATATCTGTTATACTGTTATAATATATATCTGCCTAGTGCTTAACTCAGTACTGTTATATAATGTCCTCTATGCTGCCCATGATGAGGGGAGAAGATGAGGTAATGAGTTGAAAAAATCAAAAGCATTGAAAGATACACAGAGAGCAGCTGAAAGCTGTAATAGGGCCCAATTCACATCTGCATTGGAGTTTCTGTTAGGAGCCTGCATTGAAGATTCTGGAAAAAGTTTTGTTAATAATAGTGTAGCTTTAAGCAAAAATGTTTCCATTCAGAAGACAGACATCATGACAGAGACCCAACGGACTCCAATATAGTCAGTGGTGTCCAATAGGAACTGTTGGTGTCTGTCATGAAATGAATGCTGCACCTCAGTGCTTGGCTCACAGCTACACTGTTGTTTATTGCTGTCTAATGTCCTTTATGCTGCTGCTTTTGTGCGTATGTGAGTCTGTACTTTCACGTCCTCCCCCTTTCCTCTCCATCGACTGCTATGGACACCTGCAACCTGAACTTTTAGGCAACCTGCGGTTCTAGGAGATGGATTCCCTAGTGATTTTTTGAGTTATGCAACAACTGTAATATGGTATAATACAAATTCTACTGACATTTATCACATACATTCCTAAATAGAGATAAGCGATTTTCCAAAACTCGAGATCGAGTCGATTTTTACGGCCGCATAATTTTCACTGTGTGTTGACTTTAATGGGAAACGACGATCAAATCAAAAATCGACTCGATCTCGATTTTTGTTGATCTCGATTAAATCGATCCACACTATTCCTAAATAGAGAAGGTCCTAGATTTCAATTAAAAGTAAGAGAAAATAAAGATAAGTTGATTTTTTTTTAACACACCCTAGAAAAATACCCTACAGCTAGCTGTCTAAATAATATACAGACAACAGAGCACCCGCCCTGAAAAAGGGCGACCCCGTACCCTATCTAAACTAAGCCCTAATATTCCCCTATACCAGCCCTACACACCTATAAGACCATACAAAAATAGAAAGAAAGCCACACCAAAATACACCCAAGAAGTGTAAAAAGTACCAAACGTAATTGCTACATAAAACAAAGCAAAGCAACCCAACTAACGTGTACTACACAATGACAGAAAGTCCCCAGATAAAAAATCCCAATATCCCGACGCGTTTCCCCCGCTGATAATGCGGGCTCATCAGGGGATATAGACAAAATACACACAAATGTGACAGTACACAAGGCAAATTACGTGTCCCTGCCCGTTGATGTATGTGGGAAAGACTGTCAGGGAGGTGAGACGCAGAATCCTCGAGCATATCGGGGATATTAAACACCGTCGAGACACCCCTTTAGGGAAACATATGAATTCTAAACATTGCGATAATCCACAAGCCATTTCTTTTTCAGTGATTGAGGTTGTTCATCCCTCCCCATGGGGTGGCAACTATGAAAGAAAAATCTTGCAGAGAGAATCTAATTGGATTTTTCGATTGAAAACAGTTCAACCCCAGGGACTCAACGAGTCCCTGTCCTTTGTATCATTTATTTGATCCTCAGTATTTACTATTATCTCGTATCATTATTTATTCTGTATTGTATAATATTTTGTATAGTAGGTTATCATAGGTGTAAACAAGAACCCCTTTCCCTTCCTTTTTTTTTTTTTTTTTTTGCGTATGCAACAAGGTTCTTCATCTCGCACCTACTGGCGTCCTTATATGGTCCCCTATGCCTTTTTGACAGAGGGATCATGTAGGCATTTATATATAAAAAAAGGGGGGGATGTATCCCCCCACTACTGTGTCTTCTATCCAGTGCATCTTTTCTATGTTAGTTACACCTATAGCCCCTCTTGGGGTGGTTCTGTCCACCTGTTAATGGCCATTTATTTCTATCTGCGCGAGTTAAGCGCTGCAGTAGCGCCGTGTACTTGGTTAGTCTCGGCGCCTGCGTCTTTTATTTATTCATTCTATTCTTGGCCTGTATCTCCTACATAGGTGGCGACTTCGCAGACGCATTGTAGCCTTTCTGGACGGACGCCTGTAATCTTGTTGCGCATGCGTATTTTTCTATTTGTGTCTATCCACGTCACTTCCGGTTTTACGGAATCACGTCAGTTCCGGCGGTTCTTTCAACCTGTTAAGAGCGCCAGGATTAGAAGCCCTGTTTGTATCTGGTTCTCCTTCTGGCATATCCTGCCCCTCAACGTGGGATCCATGTGAATCATCGGGACCCACGCCTTACCTAATTTGTATCGAACGGGACGTGAGCATTGTCTCCATTGTTGGTATTGTATGGGAGGCGAGCATAGTCTCCCTTCATTGCCTTGTGTACTGTCACATTTGTGTGTATTTTGTCTATATCCCCTGATGACCCCGCACTATCAGCGGGGGAAACGCGTCGGGATATTGGGATTTTTTATCTGGGGACTTTCTGTCATTGTGTAGTACACGTTAGTTTGGTTGCTTTGCTTTGTTTTATGTAGCAATTACGTTTGGTACTTTTTACACTTTTTGGGTGTATTTTGGTGTGGCTTTCTTTCTATTTCTGTATGGTCTTATAGGTGTGTAGGGCTGGTATAGGGGAATATTAGGGTTTAGTTTAGATGGGGTAGGGGGGCCCCCTTTTTGGGGGGCCCGGGTGTCTTTGGGTCGTATATTATTTGGGACAGCTAGCTGTGGGGTTTTTTTTGGGGGTTTGTTTTAAAAGTATTACATCTTTTTTATCTGCATATCTGATAAAAGTTATATTTTTTTCTTTTTTTTCCACAAATTTTTTTTGCCTGAAGGTATTGGTAAAATTATTTTTTGGGTTGGTAAAAAAAGGTTTTTTTAAACCGGGCGACGGTAAATCCAGGGGTTTTTTTCTCCCCTGAAAAAAAAAAAGGGAAAAAGTAGCTTGTTTTGTTTTTTTTTTTTCAATTCATTTCAAAGGGGACCTCCTGAAATTTTTCCCATGGAGCCCCTAAATCAAAAACCCTTGCTAAAAAGAAAAAATTGGGGTATTTGTGTGAACTAAAACCCCTACAACCCTAAAAAAACCCCTAAAAACCCTTTAAAAACCCTACCAACCCCCTAAAACCCCTTTAAAAACCCCGGGCCAAACCCTCTGAAATATCTGGTTTTTATTTTTTTAATTGGGGGGAAAAAATTTTGGGAAAAAGGTTTAAGGGTTGTGTGTGAACTACAACCCCAGCCCCCCCTTTCTGAAATATTTTGCTGTTTATATTGTGCATTTGAAGATTTTTATGTAAACCAGATAGCACCCAGCTCTGTGTTCCAAATGACCCTTTGTTTATTCAGCCATTTGATCCCAAATTTTAAACTGGGAAGCCCTGTTTTCTGTAAAGGGGGCCATTTTTTTACTCCCCCCCCATTTCGGACCCGGATTTCACAGTTTATGGGGAAGGACCGGCTCAGAGCACACTAAAAAGTTTGTGAGCTGGGGGTCAATTTCAGCCTCAGGTCAATTGCATTTTATATTGGGTTGCATGATTTGAAATTGCTAGATTTAAAAAAGGGGATTTTTTGGTAAGTGATCGGGAAAAAATTTAAACCCAAAAAGGGGACCAAAAGTGGGCAAAAGGGGGGCCAGGGGAAGGCTTTCTGTGGGGTACCTTATTTTTAGATTCACAACTTTTAAACCATGCTCACTAAGGGCTATCTCCCTTGCAGCCATCTCCCTTTATTTTAACCATCCAATCACACCCCTGACAATTCTATCCATATCAGCGCCTTTTTCCCTCCCTCCCCCAGGGTTTTACATCCCACCCCATGTTCCCCCTTTTTAACCACCAAAAATCGCCTGCTGGCATAGTGCCGGGGCAAACTTTTTTTATCGCCCGCCCCCCCAACTCAAAAAAATTTAAACCACTCCCTGTCGTTTTTCCCATTCCCCTGTTCTCTCTGCTGTGACATCTCTCCTAACCCCCCCCCCTTTCCTTTACTGTCACCCCACTTCCTCCTCCCCTCCCCCCTTAGAAAACCATGCTAACCTGCTCACTTTCGCTGTATGTTTTTCCGGGCCCCTTTTTAAATTTGTGCCCTGGGGAAAACGCCGATTCTTTTGGGGGCAACAAACTCACTGTTTAATCCATGCCCTTTTTTTCTTTCTCATTCCTTAAACCTGCTGACCCAAAAGAAACAAGGGCCTCCAGCACTCTGACACCGTTCCCTTCCCGCCCCTCCCCCATGGCGGCCTACACTTCACCCACACCCCCAGACCTGGGGGAACGGGCCCCGGGTAGGAGGAGTCGGCAAAATTCTCCTCCACCAGCATTCCCGGGTTTTTCTTTTCCCCCCGAAACCCTCCCCTCACTTTCCCCTTCCTTTGAAGCCCAAACACCATTAGACTCTTTGGGGCCAAATTTTCCATCAGAGAGGCCATTTTGTGTACGGACCCCCGGCTCACCCCGCCAGTTTCTGGATCATTTGGGCCCCGGGGCCCCCATTTCCTTTTTTTTTTCTTTTTTTTTTTTTTTGGAAAGGGCCATTTTCTCATCGGGGTGACTTCAAAATCCCCTTTTGATGACCCCAAAATGTCTTTTCCCTCCCAGTTTTTTTTTAAACTGACCTTTTTCTCTTGGCCCCCTTGAATTTTACAGACCCCCCACCCAAAAAGGAGGGGAAACCTCCTTGACCCTGGTCTTTTTCGGGTCGTCTCTCATCCATTTTTTAACCTCACTAATTCTCCTTATGCCCTCTCTGATCAAAAAACCCTTTACCCTCTTTTACTACCCAATTCCCCACCTTCGGGGGACACACCTCCCCTTCACCCATTCAAAAATATCCCCCCATTAACACCCAGGAACCCATGGGACACCATACAGTCCTCTTTGCCCCCTTTCCCCTCCCTCCCCTTTTCCTGACCTGGCTGTCAAACATTTCAACAAAACTCTAAAAACCCCCCGGGAAACTTTATTGGCACCCCCCCTTTCCAAACAAAAACCCGCCCCCCCCCCAAAAAGAGAAAAAAAAGGGAAGGGGCCCAAAAAAGGGGGGTTGGGGGGGCTTTTGGTTCAGGGCCCCCGGTTTCCCCTTTGAAACATGCCCCCAGGTGTGCTGAGGGCTTGTGGAGAAAGTCGAAGTACCCTCCCGGGAATTTCTCCACTCCCAAATTCATGCTCAGGATTATCAACCTGCCCTTAAAACGGGCCCCAAACAAAAATTTTTCCCCTCCCTATTTTAAAAAAAAAAAACCCTTTACACAAAAAACCCAAAAACCCCCTTTTTGGGACACATCCATCCCCCCCCTCTCGGGCCCCAAAGCTCAGGCCCGGTCTCTGACCTCTGGGTTTAGGCCCTTGGCCACTCATTTAAAAAGAAAAAATTTTGACAGTATCCGGCATAACATTCATCAAAAACCCAAAAAAAAAAAACAAGCAGAACCCTCCTGTCCCCCTTACCCCTTCTTATGGGTTCTACCCTTTTGGGACCCAAACACAGAAGAAAAAGAAATCCAGGTTCTCCTTTGCTGCCCAACCACCTCTTACGCCCCCCATTCCCCCCCACCTTCCCCCAGTCAATTTCCCCAGCTACTCTCTCACCTTATGAAATCTGAAACCCTCTTTTCTCTCCACTGGGATTTTCCCCTCCTCCTTTTAAAACGGGTACAAAACCCCCCCCCCCTCCTAAAAAAAACCCCCCCTGGCCCCACCCTGGGGTCCCAATTACCGACATCTTCAAAACCTTCCCTTTTCTCTAAAACTTCTGGAACCCTTGGTTTATTCGCCTGACCCGCTATCTCTCTGAAAACTTTTCTTCTGGACCCCTTTACAATCATTTTTCCGCACCCTACACTCCACGAAATTTGCCCTGGGTTTAAAAGTCTCTAACGATCTCCACACTGCTAAATCTCAGGGCAAATACTCGTTTTTGGGTTCTTTCTGGTTCTCTCTGCGGGCTTTAAATTTGGGATCACCATTTTCTCCTCACATGCCGGCCCCTTTGGGCCCTTTCCGGGAAACACGGCTCCGTTTGGGTTCTTTTCCTACCTCTCTGACCGCTTTTTCCCAGTGTCTATTTGCGGGGGTTCTACTTCCTCCCCCTCTCCCTTTGCCGGTTGGGGGGGGGGGGGGGGGGCCCTTTCAGGGGTCTGTTTTTGGCCCACCCTCTTCTCAATCAAATACAGCCCCCTTGGGCCTAAACCCCATCGGGTAGTTTTGGCTTCCAAAAAAGTCCCATGCTTTACGCTGATGCCCCACCCCAGTTATCACCTCCCCCCAGTGACCTCACTCCGCCCTGTAAAAAAACACCAGTACTGTCTTCCCTGTCCTGAAAACATGCCCTTTCTCTCTATCTAAACAAAACCCCTTTTCACCAAAAACCAACTTCTTTTTTTTCCCCCCATCAAACAAACCCAAAACCCCCATCTGCTATTTCCCCTCTAAAGTGTGTGGCATACCAAACCCCCCCTAGGCAGGGGCCCAGTGTTTTTGGGGTTTAAATTCTAGACCCGATCTGTCTTTCACCCTTATATCCAATCCCTTGCGCCTCCTGTCATTTGGGGCCCCTTCAAGAACATCTCCAAACCCGGGCCTTTTTCTCACTGTGGAAACAACTAAAAAATCTCATTTTTGCTCTTTTTCCCCCTCGTTTGGGACTACTTTTAATCCCTGTTATCGGTTTCCCCCTCTGTAAACTCTCCCCTCTCCAATCTCCTAAAGGGCACAGCCAGGGTTTGGGTCTTTCTTTCCATTTCGCTTTTACGGGATGCCTCTACCCTGGGGTCACTCGCTGCCAGGGTTTTTGGGGCCCACCCACACAGAATAAAGCATAAATCATCACTTTCCCCCAATAAAGTCTCCACTTTTGCTGCACCCCTTTTTTTTTTTTTAACCAATTCCTCCCCCCCATCTTTTGTCTACCCCCCTCCCCCGCTCTCCCGTTTCACCCTTGGGGAAAACATAAAAACTACAGCTACAATCATCCGAACCTCCATGCCGGGTCTTCAAGTTTTTTGCACTTTCCCTGCAAGGGCATTGTTCGGGAAACATGGTTTCCCACTTTCCATCGGGAAATCCCGGGCCTTCTGTTTTAAGAGTGTCCTAAAAAAAATCCCCTAGGCGGGCCCTCCCAAAACCACAAATTGCTAACACCCCCTTCTATCACAAAACACCCTTCCCCTGTCACTCCCACACTAGGGCACCCCACACATTACTTTTTTAAAATTTGAAACAGTCATGGTTGGCGGTTCCCCCAAATCTTTTGAAAACCCCTCCCCATTTTTAAATAAAACTGGGGGGCCATTTAAATTTGGGCACTTCTCCCTCTTTTTTTTTCCCCCAGGCACCCTTTAATTTTTGTAAGCTCTTGCGACCCAGGGCCCTCACCCCTTTGTGTGCTCACCTTTTAAGTAGGCTTTCCCACTTTTGTAATGTTGTTTTTGTCTTAATTATCCCCCTCTACATTTTTAAAGTGCAGCGAAATTTTTTGGGCGCTATATAAATAAAGATTATTATTATTAAATAAGGGGACCAGCAACTATTCTAATCTGACCAGTGTAGTACCTAGAGGCAAAAATGATAAAGTTGCCCCTGGGCCCTATTATGGGTCCTATTTATCTTATTTAGAGGACTGGTCCTCTCATTTGAGGAAGAGTCTTTTTGGGAACCTCAGACTGTTGGGTTTGCACCCCTGTATATAGGTTAGAATAGCACAGTATGACTTAGACTCGAGGTAGTTGGGTGGTTCTTGGTACTGGTATTTACTGATTCTAGGTACTACGTCTTTGTATCCAACCTAAATTACTATGAATTCTACGAGATGCTTGGCTATTACTGAAGCTTTTCCTCATCTCCTTTCTCTTAATATAATTGTGTAACTCTCGAATGTCAGCGGTTACATTGAAGGCTGTAAGATAAATCAGCCATGTACCATCAATTCTAATCCATTTTACATTTTCCCTTCAGCTGGATTTGCTCCTTTATATTATCAGAGCTTTAGGGCATTTACGCTAATGTCATGTGGTTTGATATATAAACAGTCATTAACGCCCCTGTGTCAAATGTCTATTTTCTTAGCGCTAATCGAAGAGGAAAACGCCCGGAAGTGGAATGAAAATGAAGGAATATGTAAATAGAGTGCACCAAATGCTAATCCTCTGTTAATCACACATTATTGCATGTACTAGACACTCACAACCAAGCAAAGCAGCCCCGGGGAGGTAAGTTTTCAATTTGGGTAATTGGTCCAGGCTGAGGTTTAAATCACGGCTGATGAGCTGCTTCGGGTGATGACAGGTTTTTTAGATCTCTAGCCATGCCTTGTCATGGGATTGTGCAAGCTAAAAGACGCTCCGGGTGACATCTTTCACTCGTCTGCTGCGTGAACTTTAACAGCCAAACAACACAGCCCCTTGTGTACAGATACAGATAACATCTCAGGGTCTGGACATTTTGGAGCCTTCAATCTAATGTCCAGTATTGGATAAATTGTTACCTCTTCTGGATCAACACTGCAGAATAATAAGTTGTACTAGACGGACCTACTAACTTTGTTGTTGTGTTAATTCTGTAAGCCGAGTACCGAGGGCAGGTTTTCCGGAATACAGCGAAGTCACGGACAAAGAACACGACTCCAACACCAGCTCAACAACGGTTTGTTTTAAATGAATTTTCTGGAACAATAAGGTTAACAGATCCCCCAAACACAAATTTACAAAAACTTCACCTGGGCCCGCAGTCTGCAACAGCACGCCTCCAGAAGTGTACTCTCTTGGATGCAAGTAACATAACCTAACCGTGGGGTTCGGAAAGGCCGAGTACCCCCTATACCTTCTTAATACCGAAATCACCAACGGTAACAATTGGGTATTGTGGCAGTTTGCAGGAGGGTACGTGGTGGCAGCACAGCAGCCTACACAGCTTTAATGGATTTACCAACGTCCTCCCAAACACACGTGACACAAACCTTTCCCTCACCGTGAACCGGTTCAAGTAGCTAAAGTTCGCTAGTAAACTCACCAGTCTTGAACAGGAGGATGTATTTGGAGAACCGTCCTTTTGGCCTGTAACTGAGCCTAAACTACCTAACTAATATCAGGCCATCCTACAGTCCCCTGAACACGTTGCGAGCACGAATCCGCTGAGGTACCTTAAATAAGCGGCAATTCCTGCCACAGGATGCAGATCCTTGTGATGGGCCGGCTGCAAAGACAGCACCACTCTATATGGCATCTTGTCCTTCTTGATCCAGAGTTCCTCTCTCATCTCCCTCTGCGATGGCGTCTGTATAACATCAGGCTCTCCTCTGTCCCAGTAACGCTATGTGAATCCTGCTCCTTTAGCTCAGTCATCGTCTCTGTCTGTGTTCACCTCAGAATCTCAGACAGCTTCTCAAAATGGCCCACTACCTTTGCCAGTCTTATACCATGTCCCTCTTTGCATATACTGGAACTGGAACATTAGCGCAACTTGTGGCCAAACATAGAATACAAAGAAACATTTTTACAAACGCAAGCATGGGTATTTTACTAAAAACACAATGAGGCTGTCCCACTATCCCACATACCACCCCACTAGAATTTGGCGTCCTCGAAAACCCTCCGCACACAAACTCGCCTTGCGCATAGCGCTGGGGTGGGGGGGGTTACACCAGCGTGGATCTAGGGCTGTCCTACGTGGGGCTTAGGTTCAGAGGGCCTCAGTCACCTCCCTGTGGAAGGAGTTGAATGCTTCTCCACATCTCCCTGTGGCAGATTGTCCACAGCTGAACCTCAGTTGCAACCGGCAATGTACATTCCCACCATTCCTCAACTAAGGGAGACTGCTGAACAGGGGTAAGGTATTCGGCGTAGTTTCGGGCACTTCCAAATCACAGCGCCTCAACCTATTTCTGTTCAGAATTCGTGATGGGGCCCCCTGTCCCTACCGCTTACTCGTAGAACTGGGAGGCATGGGTCCACCCTTCTCATGACCACAAATGGACCGCCTCCCACCGTCCCATCCAACTTCCAATGGCCTCTTACTCCTGACCAAGACCCCGATCACCCTGGGGCACAAAAACTTTCTCTCTGCAACATCCGTGGGTTAGCGATGCACCACTTTGTTTCAGACGCTCTCCAACAACCGTTAGTTCACCGGTCCACAGTCATCGGCGGTGATCCTAGGGCCCCATCGCCGTGGTACTGGTCGGTTGGTGTTGCTAGTCGGATTGCATGAGAATTCCTCAATCACTCTGACCCGGTCTCCCGAACATCAGCATGTGTTGGGGAGTAGCCCGTGGATACTGTGCACCCTATTGTTTTATATGGCCCACATCAGCTCAGGCAGGTACACAGGTCACCTAGCCTTCTGGCTGTCCTCTAAGTCCGCAGCATCTTGATAGGGTGCGTTTAAAAACCGCTCACAACTCCGTTTCCCCTGCGGATGAAAACTGAGTAGTACGGAACGACAATCCCATACAACTGGGGACTGCACGCCTCATTAAGCCCCTTGGAAACACTGCCCCTTGGTCGGAATGAATCCTCTTGGCACCCAAACACCTGTATAAATGCTTGCAGACGCCCCAGCAGCAGAATTCTGCAGTCTGATCCCTAGTGGGTACAGCCACGCATACATAGTGAATGGTCAGTCATGGACCAACATACATAAAAAGAAAAAAAAAAAAAAAAAAAAAAAAGAAGGCCCAGAGGCAGTAAGTACCCAATCAGCACATAGTCAATCATCAAGGAGCTCTAGGGGCGCAGATGTCCGGATGTCAGTGCTCTTACTTACCCCAGGTTAAGACCACTTGAGGCAAGCTCAGACACGTTATATACTTAAAACAAGTCCAGGGGCATACACCCAGTCGTTTGAAGCCACTATAGGTTTTGTTACTCCCAAAATGGGCCCTCTCTCATGGGCTCCGAGCAGCCTCTGCCCTAATGACATGGGATAACAATCTGTTGTCCTGTGCTGCAACTTCCGATTGTAAGTAGATGGTCGGCCCCCCCAACACAAGGAGAACCTAAAACACTCACTATCCCACTGCCTCAACAGCTTTTGACCCTCCGAGTCAGCTGGGGCTGCTCCTTTCTGTCGGTGCCAGACCCGAGACCGGACCCACCCCTTCAAACTTTTCTGTAAATCGGCAACCATCAGGACCCTCTGCCAATGCAGCCACTGTCTTTCCCAACACCATCGCATCCCAGACCCACCCCACTTTAGTGTTCCACGACCTGGAACGCAGGGAACTGCTAAAGTTGGGCATTTCAGTGTCGCTAATTCCACATCAAGCATGCAGGATGGTAGTCTGACTTGACCCCGAGAGTAGGGCATCGGCATTCCCATTTTATGCCCTCTCCCGACCGGAACTTAATCGGATTGGTATTTTGAGAGTCCGTGCCACCCATCTCTCTCGAGGGCTCCCAAGCTTAGCATTCTCAAAATGCACCCATGGGTTGTTGTCGTCATGACAGTCAACTCTGCACATTGGGGTGTTTTTATCTTATCTTTTTGGTGGGGTGGCTGTAAGATTGTTTTTTTGTATGGTCTGTATTTTTTTTGGGGGTTCAGGTACTCTGATAACCTTTCCAGTCATGGCCCACACCAGGGCTAACAGTTCTCAACTAAAGTGAGCTATAATTTGTCAGGATTTGCGCTCTGAACTCCCGCCAAGGACCAGACTGGCATAGGCAATTACTCTCTCCTCGGCCCTTCCTGGACTTGGACAGCACAGCGCCCAACCCATTGTAGACTACAGTCAGTATACAGCAAAAAGGGGTTCGAACCGCGCATAGCCAGAATTGAGCAACTGGTCAGCCCTCTTTCACGCTCAAAAGCCTCTGTGCTGCCGATGTCCCCACTCAATAGGAGATTCTTGGACCCCCAGCAGTATCCCTAAGTAACTCATTTAATGGGGCCTGTCAGATGAGCGTAACGGGGAATAACCCTTCGGTAATACCCACCAGTCCCAGGGGGGGAAAGCCCGCACCTCTCGTAGTGTACACGGCAAGGCCATTTTTTGACTGCCCTCACCTTACAGGGGGGCCGGCTTACTCCTTTCCAGAAGTACAAATGCCCAAGTACTCTATTCGCTGCTGGAAGAGCTTGTTACTTCTTGGCTGATCTTAATCCCATGGCTAGTAGTCGTTCCAGAACCTGCCACAGTTGTCTGAAATGGTCGACGAACAATTCCCGAAACGACCACCACATCGTCCATGTAAGATCAGCACGACTCAAAGTTAAGAACCCCTAGACGAGTGTTCCAACATCCTCATGGAAATGTCCCTGGTGGCGTGGAAATGCCCAAACTGCAATCCGATTGAGACTCGTAGGATTCCCATAGGCAATGAAACTGTCTTTGCCCCTATCCTTCTCAGCCACTGTTACCGCCAGTATCCGCTTTCCATTGTCAGTCGAAACAAACTTTGGTGCATGGCCTAGAGCGGACAGTGACTCTTCAATCAGCGGGAGGGAATAGTCCTATCACAAATGGTCTGGGATTTAGCCTCCTTTAGTCGACGCAGGGAAACCTGAGACTGCCATCTTTATTTCGCACCAAAACAACTGTGGGGCGGGCCCATGGGACTTGTGACTCTCTTGAATCACCCGTTTCTCACAGCATGCTGGCCCATTTCTTTCATCCTTGGTCCTTTTGGGGGGATTTGTCCGGTCACCTGTTCTCTGAAGGGCTGGGCATCGCCTGTGGGGATTTCATGCACGATGTAGAAGCACACCCGAAGTCTTCATCATGTCCGAGAACGCCTCCTGATTCCCAGAGGGTATCTTCCAGCAGCTGTTTGATTGCCCTGTGAGGTCAGGTCCTGCGGTATCAAAATCCCATCTGATCATAATCACTCGGCCATACCATTCCGCCGACGGAGCTCGCCCTTCTGGAAACGCCCACAGCATAGGTCCCAGGCCGGACCTCTTGACGGGCCATAGCGTAAGTTCTCTCTTCCGGGAGATATCTTCCTCCAGGAAGCATGGACTTCGCTAGTGTGTATTTAGCAGACTAGTCAACGCGCTGTCCATGCGTTGAAGGCATCTCACGGTTACACATCCCCTCTCCACAGTTGGCAAGGACTCCGAGCCGACCAGTGATACGGTTCTGAGACTCATCCTGATAGACGGTTCAACCAAGACTCCAGCTCCAATTAACTTCCGTCGGGTTCCCACCGGCAGCATCAATATTTTTTCGTGTCTTGTTGGGATCTTGATTGGGGCACTCTGCTGACACCTTTCACTACCCAATGGGTCGACCGGATGTGGGTCTCTTCTGTAGACTGCAGCTTCTCACCATCGTCGTACGGACCTTCAGATATGGCCGGTGCTGTGTGGCCCGCTGCCAATATGTTTGGCCCACTCATTGGCATAGAGGTGGTGATTCCAGGTCTCGAAGCCACGTCATGCCAGGATCACACCACTCCCCATCGTGGCTTTGTGAGTCACAGCCATAACTCCCAATGTCATTCCAAACAGTCGGACCTGCATCCAAAATATCCCTTGAACATCCAGCTCACCATTGTTGGCTGCCGACATCCTAATGAGCTGCCATCTTCTGGCTCCATCATGTGCCCGAAGTGTCCTCCATCAAAGAACTTCCAAGGGCATCCGTTACACTCTGACCCAGTATCAACTGATACAGTGAACTTACTTGCTTCCTAGCTCTGCCCATAACAGGACTACTGGCGTAAGATCAACTCCTGTGGCGTCTTTGCGTGGTTATCGTTGCCCCGCCACAGGACGCCCAGCACAGCGCAAGTGAATGATAACCCCGCTCTGCCCTTGACACTGTTCGCGACACCTATGGCGATGTGGCCCATACTGTTTGACAGCCCAGCAGAGGGGCCCCCTATACCAGCTAGCACACTGGAGGGACCTCTTGCGTTAGGACCCCTTTGTAGCGTATCTGAAAGGGTGCTGTTGGAAGCCAAAGTCACTTCATGTGCCATGTGCCATCCTGCCTTCATCTGTACACCTCAAGCGAGTTCTCTCAATCTACTGCTCTTGCTCGTAATGCCTGGACCACCTCTGTTAAAGACACTGCGTTCCCTAAGTTTCTCTGCTTGCTTGGGTACTACTCACAGCCTTTACCAATACGGCATGGTTCCTCTTCCCTCTCTACAGCGGCTAATAGACACTTTAAAACGTCCAGGTCAGCCGTCATTCTGCGTCATCCCTGCAATTTGTCCCGTAAGTATTTATTGTACAGACTCACAATGATCTGGACTCATAGTAGTGTTTTCTACTTCTTGGAAGGGCCCCGATAGCCACTGGGTCTCCGCCGCCCTTATCTCATTCAATGTTTCCTGCAGGGCATTAGATGACGCATAGGGTCTCACCCGTCTTCTTTGCGGCTGGTTGAAGAAGTAACTGTCACAGGTAGCAGCACTTTTGAAACCCCCCTAGGGCCCCTTTCGAAACAGCGAGAATATCTATCTCCAGTTTGTCCTTTCAGACTCAGTGTCTCCACCATACTGTCCGCCTAACGCCCCTCCAAGGCCCGCAAGCTATCTCTGCCCCCAGTTCCGGAGCTAAGATTACGATAATTTAATTGTTCTACGCACCCTTTCCTAGTCCAGTCATGCAGTGTCATGTTTTTCCCGAGCAAATTTTGGGGAGGGATTGCAATAGTGGCCCTAAAGGACATAACTCACTTGTGGTGTGTACTGTAGGGCACCTGAGTCAATGGAATGGAATGGATGGTCCGGCTGCAATACAGGTCCTGCTCTATCTGGGCACTTGTCCTTCTTTCCAGGAGTTCTCCTCTCTTCCCCTCTTGCGATGGCGTCGTAACGACATTCAGTCTCTTTCTCAGCCCTGGAACGACTGTGAATCCTGGCTCCTTTATCTCAAAGTCCCCCAGTCTCTTTTTTGTTTCTCCCTCAGAATCTCAGCAGCTTCTCAAAAAATGGATGCTACATAGTGCCAGTCTTATACCATGTCCCTCATATGCATATACTGGAAAACTGGACAAAGCGTTCATCTTGGGCCAAACAGTAGACTTAAATAGAAACATTTTACAACTGTCATGCATGGGATTTTACTTACAAAACACAAGGAGGCTGTCCCACTATCCCACAATTCATTGATACATGAGTGAATACACCGACAGATGGAGCAGCACTCCAGTCCTGCATCATGGAGTTGGTTCTGACTATTGGGCTTCAACTTGATGCTTCATGCTTGACTTGACTTTGGATACATTATTTTTAAGTGATGACTTGGTGGCCATCTCACATTAAGTGACAGCACTCTACCATGTAGTCCTTGGTAACAGTCCATGGTATCAACTGGCTGTAATCAGTTGGATGAAGTGGTCTGTAGTGGTTTTAGAGAAGTTTTAGTTGTGTCCTTTGAAAACCAAAGTGATGCATGAAAGGAGGTAAGTGGCGGTTTTACAAAAGCCCAGACATATGGGTCCTAAACCCAAAGGGCTTGTCATGAGTTGCACCACGGCTTGCTTGCTGTGCCACAGATGTGCTTGTGTTCAAACGCCCTCACCCTTATGAGGCCTCACTCCACCCATCTATCTACGTTAAACCTATCCTCAGCAGATAAAGCAGAGGACGATGAAGGCCGACTGTAAGAGACCGCCAAGGCATCTGCCAACCTGCTGCAGTTGGGGGTGCACGCAGGTTTTGAGACTTTGGCCCACAGAGAATTGGAGAAGAGGTTTCATGCCTAAACCCAGGTTTGGCCCCAGTAGCCTGGTAGACCTGGTGTTTGATTATTTAACAGCATATACATCCTCATAAGCATACACACAAATCATATAACGAGAGCAAAAGTCAAGAGGCAGAGTATATGATGCTGTACCATACATTTACAGTAGCAGTAGGTAGGACCCTAAAAGTAAACTCCACCAGTTGGGCCCAGAACAGCACAAACCTGGAGGCCTCAATAGGTCAACTCTACCGATTAGGTTCCTAGACACCCCAGTCCAACTGCTGGTTCAAAAAAGTGTTAAAAATTAGGGCCCTCATGAACTAAGCTTCTCCAGAATAATAGATGCCAGCTGTTGGTTACAGCTGGCACCTATCTTCAGTGGCTGGGACTGGAGATAACTCCCGACCCCAATTCAACTATTGGATGCCATGATTAACGTGACCTCAGCATTTTCACTCTTTAGCAGGAAGCGATTGCCCCTCCCAACTGCCAATTTGCTCCGTGATTGCGTCATAGCATCTGGGAGACTAATGAAAACCCCCATGCCTGCCATCTATTCCACCCTGAATGAACTGTATTTGCCCATAAATCTGCCCTACATTAGTATTGCAGAATAGTGTATAAGTGTTTGTGCTCTACATTTGTTAAGTGCCCTAATGGGATTAAATTGCAAGTTAAAAATGCTACATAGACGGCGGGTGCTGGCTGCCAATTGCAGCTGACACCCACTGGTAACAGCAATGCATCACCATTTGCCTGCTGTTTAACACCCTTTGTAGAAGACTAGGCCATTGTGTCAAATGTTAATGCTTCAAAGCAAGACTTTTTATTGACCCATGTTGTACCCATTTTGCCACTTCTTCCCCCAAAATATTTAAAGGTTTAAAAAAAAAAAAATAAATATAAATATATATATATATTGTGACAAAGTGTCTGGACTGGTCCTAGAGGGAAGGTTTAGTCTCCCCAAGATTCCTTATGTCTGCAAGATAAAGAGCAACCAGATGTGAGAAAGTGACAGAGACTAAAAGATTCACATGATAGTTGGGTTTGAAACCCTAGTTTCAGGGCTGGGTTGCTGGAGTGGGGATGACGAGGGTGGGCCCCACATCCAACCTGGGCAACCGTTCTTGGGCTGGCCTATGTAATTTAGTTGTCTTGCCCGACTTGTCTGTGTCTTCTTTCATCTGTGCTTTTTCAGTCTTGTCCCCTGCCACATAATACGGCCAGAACTGGCATAGACACTCTCCCATCTCCACTCTTTCTACGCCTTCTCTCAAGCCTGGACAGGTTTATAATCTGCTTACAGAAAAACCTGTGTGAACAAACCAGTGGGAGCGACATTCTGGTGGTACAGTAATATACAGTATGTGGTATGGTGACTGGTGTATGAGGAAGGGGAGATTAAGGGTCTGTAAGGAGATTGCCGGCACTGAGTTTAGAGAGAGTAGTACCTGATTGTATCGTTTAAGAGCCTAATAGCGCCGTAGACCAAGTAGGCATAGCTTTAGGTTAAGTTTGTTTTAGATATAATGAGCATACAAGCGACCATACAACGCTAGCGACAGTTTCCATATGAACTATCCCCATGCGTCTTTTGTTTGAGGACTTCTTTGTTGCCTCTCTGAACAGTGTACTCAGTCTACCTCGCCATGAGATCAGAAACCGACCATTTAATCTCCGTTACAATATATACACTGTATGTGTTAAAAGTTCAGATCACCGTCCATTTTGCCATTTTACCAATAAAAATATCAAATAATAAAAAAGGTACAAGTCTGTAAAAGTCTGATCTAATAATGTATAACATCATTTATCCCATAGGCTGAAAACCGCAGAAGAAGAAAAAACACACAAGCCAAAATTGCAGTTTTTTGGTTATTTCATGCTCCTAAAACGTGATCATAAAGTCGCATCAGGGACCAGTGAAAAGACGCTTCATCCCACAAAAAATGCGCCTTTACTTCAGTCCATCGTTGGAAGTTCAAAAGAGTTGTTGGTGGCAGGAAATGGCGCTGCAACGCAAATTTAAAAGCTAGAAAATGTTTGGATTTTTTTACAGTAGTGAGACATAAAGAAAACCCTACATGTTTGATATTGCTGGAATCATATCGACCTGCAGAATACAGAGAGCACATCATTTATACCGAAGAGAGAACAATATAGGAACGAAACTCCTGCAAACATGGCACAAGTATGTTTTTTTTTCACGTTTCACCCATTTCTTGGTGGTTTCCCAGTGTATTCTGTGGTTCAGTGAATGACACCATTAGAAAGAACATCTTGTCCTGCAAAATAAAAGTCCTCATAGGTCTATGTAGGTGGAAAAATAATAAAAAAGTTATGGTTCTGGGAAGGCGAGGAGGGAAAAACGAACGTAACAAAAGAAAATATGTGACACGGACACCTCCATTTTTTCTTATATTGACAAGCAATATGTGTTGAGTTTTATGTCATTTTTTTAAAGCTCCCCCATGTATTCTACTTCCTAGTTGGGCTTTTTGGCTTCCTCTCTTTCTCATCTCACACATTTATGGCACAATTGTTACCTAGTCTTCCTGTGACTGACCGGTGTGATTGTCTTGTATAATCTACAGTGTGACAGTACTTTGCCTATGTTGAACTGGGGTCTGACTGTCATATGGCAACTGTATGGCGGTGTTATTGGTTATTTTAGCACGTTTATGTTGGTAATATACACTTGTCCCTGACCATGTGATCAGATAGTTCTATGTTCTATATGTTCTACTTTTATTTATCTTCTTGTGTAAATGGTGTGGTTTATATATTTAATGGAGTGGAAGCGGTATGACCAAACAAAGCTAAATTTGTCATAGCACACTGCTATTTTATCCATATTGGGGGGTGATATTGCATGTGGGCTGGGGGGGGGGGGTTTGAATGCCAGGGCTGCTTTTTAGTCCCAGTCCGGCCATGGAAGGGAGACTCTATCTGGTTTCACATTGACAGGTCCTCCGTCACCTGTTCTGCTCTGCTCGCAGGCCTCCTTGCTTGGGAAAGAGATTATCTTCCCTCAAACACCCGTAATTTTGCTCACAAGCTCAGTTGCAGGATAAAGTGTGACCGAGGGAGCTGAAGGAAGTCACTTAAGTCCTGGGGACCACATATCAAGGAACTTGTTATGTCTTTCTGTCTCCCATTATGCAAACTCTTTGAGGTTCACCCTTGGGCACCATAAGACTGAGAGAAAGGGAGCAAGGGCTAGCATGGAAAACCCTCTGCTGGTTATATATGACACACAGTTCTCAAATATAACAAATTTTAGTTCCTTTAAAGGGTTTTCACATAATCTCCAAAAAATTGGGAATCTCGCAAGAGAACAAAGAGTGACTTTTGATCACTATATTTACTATTTTGCCATAGGCAAACTTAAACTCTATCAGTTCTCTATCTATTAAACACTAAAACGTAACTTTTATTATATCTAACTCTTAACCTCTATACACACTATTTAAAAACCTGATCTCTATCCTCATCATTTAACCCTTTTTGCTTCTGAAAGAGGGAATAACTCCCTTTCTATCATCAAGTCTGGTGGAACCCCACCTATTAACAGGAGAGCCTTATATCTATAGCAAAGTACTAGCTTCAGTAAGGGATCCCAAGCCAACTACTTGGGCAGTCGTCCCTAATCTCATAGACACAGAACAAATAAGGCCCCCTTGTGACACCGTCTGCAGCAGGTGACACTTGTAGACAGAGGTGAGAGATCACAATTTAAAACGTCATATCTGACCTCGCCGACATGTTTCACCAGCTAACCTGGCTTTATCAAGGCTTAGAGGTCCGATCACATGTGGTCTGAGCTCACTTCCTTTTATATCATGTTAGGTAAACACCCCGTTCAGGTGCTCACCAATTAGCCATCAGAGAATCCACATAAAGCCCACTCCCCCTTCCGCGCGCGCGCACACTCATAACATGTCCTGCTAAAGCTGCCACCATGCTCTCATGAGCCAACAACCTTCAGTCAAATTCGCCATCTCCATAACGGGCTTGCGCCCCATCTTACCGTACTGCCCGTGCCAATGCACTGCACCAACAAACACCTCAGCCCTGACTGTGATGGGTTTTAAATTGTGATCTCTCCCCTCTGTCTACAAGTGTCACCTGCTGCAGACGGTGTCACAAGGGGGCCTTATTTGTTCTGTGTCTATGAGATTAGGGACGACTGCCCAAGTAGTTGGCTTGGGATCCCTTACTGAAGCTAGTACTTTGCTATAGATATAAGGCTCCCCTGTTAGTAGATGGGGTTCCACCAGACTTGATGATAGAAAGGGAGTTATTCCCTCTTTTAGAAGCAAAAAGGGTTAAATGATGAGGATAGAGATCAGGTTTTTAAATAGTGTGTATAGAGGTTAAGAGTTAGATATAATAAAAGTTACGTTTTAGTGTTTAATAGATAGAGAACTGATAGAGTTTAAGTTTGCCTATGGCAAAATAGTAAAGATAGTGATTTAAAGGGTTTTATCACCACAATGCTTGGCTTTTAACATGTAGACAGAAGGTAAATGAAGACTATTACCAAATATATTTTTGTTTTGATCTTGCTTTGTTCAGAAGATAAAGGAGAATTCATCTTCTGCTAGTGTACACAAGTTTCCGGTTACCAACCACCTCTCCCTGCTCTTTCTGTTATCTTGTTGTTCCTAGCTGCTATCCATTGTCAATCCCTCCCTGTCGAATCTTATCTTTTCCACTGGAGCTTCTTTATTTAAGTTAATGACAAGTTTTAACTCTTAGAGCTCTGTAGCCTTGTGCACTACAGATGACAAATCTCCAGCACTCTAATCACTGTAACAGGAATAGCTAGTAGTATAATGTTGTACCGTGTTAGCCATAGAAAGTAGTAGAATAGTGAAGAAATCAGGCGATACCTTTTAGAGGCTAACTGAGGACCCTTTGAAGGTCCATGTCTTTTGTATATAAAATGTCTGTGAATTTTCAATTTCTTGTATAACAACCTGTCTGAAGAAGGGAGCTAGTTCTCTCGAAAGCTCACCATCAAATATACTCACTTAGCCTGAAAAAGGTATCGCCTGATTTCTTCACTATTCTACAGGAATAGCTAGGAATAAAAGAGCAGACATGTCAATCATTGCTACAGATCCATCCACAGCATGACCAGGAAGTGTGAAGCTGGCTGCAGTGAAACAGCATGGTGAGAAAACCCCTTCAATAACATCAGGCTTCACATAAGAGCTTAAAGAACGCCTTCTGCATATTTCATATCCATAATTTTTGATACGGCATATCAACTTAAAATCTATAAAAATCTGTGATCTTCGATAATGTATACAGTGTTCCTTAGCACCCATTACACAGATCCTGTGTTCCACAGCAATGTGAACATTTGAGGGCTCTACCCCTTTCTCAAGCATCTCAAGCCCTTTGCTGGACCATCATTTATGTGTATGCTGGCTGAGGTCTGTTCTGTAGGTTGGTTTCATGTCTGCATTGAACAGGTGGTTCTGTATCTTGTTTTACATAGTTATATAGTTATTAGGGTTAAAAAAAGACATATGTCCATTATATTCAACTGAGGGTGGGGAAAGATGTGGATAAAGGGATGAGTAGAAGGAACAACATGTACTGTGACATATTGAAGCAGAACATGTTCCCCTCTCTTCTGGGCCACAGGGCAGTATTTCTACATGACAACAACCCCAAAAACACCTCCAAGACGACCACTGCCTTGGTAAAGAGAATGAGGCTAAAGGTGCTGGACTGGCCAAGCATGTCTCTAGACCTTAACCCTATGGAGCATCTGTGGGGTCTCCTCAAACAGAAGGTGAAGGAGCACAAGGTCTCTAACATCCACCAGCTCCGTGATGTCCTCATGGAGGAGAGAAGAGGATTCCAGTGGCTGCAACCTGTGAAGCTCCAGTGACCTCCAGGCCCAAGAGCGTTAAGGCAGTGCTGGAAAATAATGGCGGCCACACGAAATACTGACAATTTGGACAGAATTTGCCCATGTGCATCTGTGGTGTATCCTCAAACAGAAGGTGGAGGAGCACTCGGTCTCTAACATCCACATTTTGTCCATGTGCATCTGTGAGGCCTCCTCAAACAGAAGGTGAAGGAACACTCGCTCTCTAACATCCACCAGCTCCGTGATGTCCTCATGGAGGAGAGAAGAGGATTCCAGTGGCTGCAACCTGTGAAGAGCACCCCCAACCGTAACCTATTCCTGAGTACACAACCTGTTATTCCCTACAAACTGCCTTGTCATGGTTCACAACAGGCAATAATGATGGCAGTAATGACTATTCACAGGTCAATACAAAAAAAATGTGACAGCAATGTTGATTAAAATCATTAGAAATAGTCTCGTCCAATGATTAGGTCCCAAAGATACATTTAGACTTACTATCCAATAAAATTTTTCCCCCATCTCTGTACAAAGAGCAACAAATAATTCTCAACTTTCCACTGTACAAAGGATAATAAATTTTTCTCAACTTTCCAATGCGTTTCCCTCATTATGAAAGATTCATTAGGGAATCAATCAAGTTCTATTAACAAAGTGGAAAACAGCAATATAGCAGCTATTACTAACATGTAATTTGGTGGTATATGGAGATATATAATGAATATAGACCACAAGGCCAAAATACAGACGAGTAGTGTCTTATAATAGTGCGTAGCTGCCGCCCATCTGATCCACCTCTCTCCTCGCTACTCCTCTGCCTCTCCCCTCTGCCAATCCCTTCACTGGCTTCCCATTGCCCAGCGAATTCATTTCAAGCTACTAACCATGACCTACAAGGCTCTCCATGACCTCTCCCCTCCATACATCTCTGCCCTAATTTCCAAATATCTCCGCTCACGCACTCTCCGCTCCTCACAGGACCTTCTCCTCTGCTCTCCCCTTATCAGCTCCTCACACAACCGTCTCCAAGACTTCTCCCGTGCTTCACCCACACTCTGGAACTCACTGCCCCAACACATCAGACTCTCCTCCACTTTCACCAGCTTCAAAAGCAACCTGAAAACCCATTTCTTCAGGCTTGCCTATAACCTTCACTAATCTTGTCACTAGTTCCTCCACAGACATGTCTGCCCCTCACCTCCTGTCTCTTTTCCCCTCCTTGTAGATTGTAAGCCCTCGCGGGTAGGGTCCTCTCTCCCTCTGTCGTGCCAATTGTCATTATCCCTTATCACTGTACTCGTTTCACTTATGTAATGTATGTAACCCCCTCGAATGTACAGCGCCCTGGAATCAATGGAGCTTTAAAATAAATAATAATAATAATAATAATAAAAAGCCAAATACAGAGCCAAACGCTCCTCAGATAAGGAGCTCAGAAAGGGGAACATCTCTCCTTGAGGAGAGCACCGGACGAACAGCATGTAGAGTTATGAATTGCCTTTTTTCCCTTCATCCGGTGCTCTCCTCAAGGAGAGATGTTCCCCTTTCTGAGCCACTCATTGCCTCCCACACAGCCAGCCAGTGTCGCTCTGCTCTGCAGATGATAGATACTGGCTTGGCTCACATCCCTTTTCCTTTCTCACGACCCAGTGGGTCAAAAGCAAATTGAGGATTTGTTACATCCAATAGAGGGCGCTTGAGCCTCTCAGCTCCTTTCCCATAATGCCTTGTGATATTCAGATAAGGAGCATCATAAATACATTGACATAACCCAAATTGTCTACAGTAGGCACATGTCATAATAAGATCTGAAAAGGCCCAAAAGAAGCTTATCTGCACTATACCACTACCCAAAATGAGGATGTACTACGTCACATTGTCAACGTCGATAAGTAAAGGTCCTACTGTGTCCTCATCATGAAGAGGGCACACTGTAGATTGATGCTTGTAAGGATATGTTGCAGGACTTTGTGACAATTGGATTGCCAAGTCCACAACTTTATTATTTTATTTATGCAGTTTATTTTCATTAATGGGAAAAACAAAAAAGTTAATAGTTGTAGAAAATTTTAAATTTAAATTTTTTAAATGTTTTTATTTGTGTTAAAGTACTAAAACATAAGGATAACCTCACACATTTGGTATCACCCGATTCATAGCGACCTGCAGAATACAGATAACACATCATTTATACTGAAGAGAGAATGATATAAAAACAAAACCCTCGGAAATATGGTGCAAGTATGTTTTTTTCTTAACATTTCTTAACATAGGTGTAACTTTAGGGGGGTACGGAGGGGACTTGTCCCCCCCCCCCCAACTTTTTTCTGGTTGGGGGACAGTCCCCCCCACTTTTTAGCTAATTCAACCAAAAATAATCCATATGAAAGCATGAGAATACGGTAAGTGGGGAGGGCAGAGCACAGAGGAGGAAGAAGTTAACCCTTTGCCTCCTATATTTCTGTGCATCTTGGGGGGACAGAGTATGTAGCAGCCTCAAGTGTCAGTCCAGAGTGAGAGCAGCACTGATTGGTAGAACAGGAGTCAGCAGGGGCTGCTTCACCAATCAGAACGCTGCTCACAGTCCAGAATACTCTGAATCTGGGGCTGTATCTTTCCCTCCCATTGTATACCACTTCCCCTAGGCTCAGCCCTTATCAGAGAAGAAGAGAAGCTCTTGTCGAATTCCAACTGCACCAGGCTACAGGAGATAGGTAAGGAGAGGACAAGGGTGCCAGGCGTTGTGTGTGCATGTGAGTAGGGTATGTACTATATATGTGAGATGTGTATATACTGTACAGCCATGTGTCTAGCCATGTCATGTCTTCCCTGCACTTACGCGCCGCGGAAAATGAAAGTGAATGGGGCCAGCCCCGCAGCATTTTAGAAGTATGGACTGGCCTGCGCGTACTAACACCTGGCATATAGCAGAGTGCACAGTACGCCCTGCTATACGCCTTGTGAACATACCTTAAGGGTACATTCTTGCAGAAGATATGAATGCTGATTCTGGGTTGGATTCAGTGCTGGATCTGCCTCAGAACCACCGTCCAATCCGGCAGGAAACGGATTTACATTATACCCTATGTAAAATCACTGTTGTTGTTTAGATGACACTGATTTTACTCGAGTATTTTCAGCGTGTACTGTCAGCGCCTACACAGATTTCTTCGAGGTGTTTTATGCACTAAAGGATAGCAGGCAGAAATATGCCTTGGGCAGTCTGGGACGTTTGCTCTTCAGAATTCTGCATTTGCAAGCGCCGAATTTCCAACAAGCAAACCACACTGTCAGTGCCAAAAACTGTCATGTGAACCCACCCTAAGTGTGTCGTGTGTCTGTGTTCATTATATGTATATATACACACACACAATTTCCAGGGTACCTTGCCTAATGTAGTCTCGGGGTACAGTGTGCAATGTAGTAATCTCTTGGGTATGGTGTAATATAATCTCTGTTGCATGGTGTATAATGTAATCTCTGGGGTATGGTGAATAATGCAGTAATATCTGGGGTACGGTGTGTAAACTAATCTCTGGAGTACAGTGGGTAATGTAATATCTGTTATATGGTGTGTAATGTAGTAATCTCTGGGGTACGGTGTATAATGTAATCTCTCATGTATGGTGTGTAATGTAATCTCTGGGGTACAGTGAGTAATGTAATATCTGGTGTATGGTGTGTTATGTAGTAATCTCTCGTGTATGGTGTGTACTATAATCTCTGGGGTACAATGTGTAGTATAATCTCTGGGGTATGGTGTAATGTAATCTCTGGAGTACAGTGAGTAATGTAATTCATTTCTAGGGTTCAGTGTGTAATATAATACATTTTTGGGGTACAGTGAATTATATTATTTCTTGAGTACAATGTGCAATTCATTTCTAAGGTGCAGTTAGTAATGTAATTTCTATGTCTACCATGTGTAATATAATTCATTTCTGGGGTGCAGTGAGTGATGTCATTTCTGGTGTATGGTATGCAATAAAATACATTTTGGGGTACAGTATGTGACATAAGTGATTCCTAGGGGAACAGTGAGATTGAGTTCTTTTATTTTCCTCATTCTGTTGTGTGTATAACAAATTTAATGGAGTAGTGATGGGGGATGGGAGGGGTTAAGTGAAATGTGCTGCAGTGCGCAATGTTTTTTATTTCCATCTAGAGGGGTAATATTGTAGGTGGTCTGGTTCGGTTTCATTGCCAGGGCTGCTTTTTAGCCCCAGTCTGGCTCTAAACTTCAGTAATTAGAGGGCCACTCATAACCTTACGGATTGCACCAAAAGTGTTTGGCATAGGGCTCCACCCGGACCTGCTGGGGGAGCTCACAGCACTCCCTCAGACCTCCTAGCTCACTCAGAGTTGTGTAGCCGCAAACCAAAGACACAGTGGTGTCTCCTCTGTTTTTATGAGGACTTCCGGATCCGGCGCCAGCGCTTGAGGACGTGAGGCACATCGGCTCCCCGAGCTCGCCGGCAACTATACCGTCAAACTGCTGTTTTAACAGCACAGACCGGCTAAGAACAGCAGCACAGGCTCGCCCACACACCAACGCACCTCCCTGGCCGCGGTCCACCCGCTGTGAGACCGGAATCGCCGGTCGCGGAACTCCACTCCCGCCCGCCTGTTCCCGCCTGACAGTGACGGCTAGAAGTCCTGTGGCGCAAGTCGGCACCGGGACTTCGCCATCCCCTTACTCTGCCGGGCACGCCGCTGTGAGACCGGAGCACCTGGTCTTGGGACACTGCTTCAGACCGACAGTTTCCGCATGCACGTGGTTGCCGAGAGACCAGCGGCGCGGGCAGAAGAGCACGGTGATCACAGTAAGGGGGCTTCTGGCTGCATCGTCGGGTGGACAGTGGGGAGAGACGGCTGAACGACTTGTCACCCCTAATACATGGAGTACAATAGCCTGGGTCCCACGGTACATAACTGGGACTGAGCAAAGACACCTGCTGGCGCGGTGCAGCAGCATAACAGGGACACCCGGGCCTTCACTGATCCGGACACGGGGCACAAACTACAGCCTCCCGCACCTGCCAACACCCAGAATACAAAGGGCTATGGCTCCCCTGCACACGGGCCCCTCATCTCCCTGATGGAGAAGTATTCACTCCGCAGTGCCCAAAAATCCAGAGCAGGCCGAGACCAACTTCACGCCCCAAGCAAAATGGCGTCTTCTAGCCACATGCAACATAGAGAGGATGAAGGGGAACAAAGTACTAGCAGCAGTAGCAGGAGAGCGGCAGAGCTTACGGATTCTCCTCTCGGTTCCTTCTCACAGGACACTGCTACTAATCTTACCATTGATTACAAGCTACTTGCCACGGAAGTTGCGAGACAAATAGCTCCAGACTTGCAGGCGGCACTAGAATCCACTATCCAAGCCTCTCTGCAGAAACTACAGCAAGACGTGCACGCACAATCTGTTCGAATAGAGGAACTGGAGACAAGAATAAATGACCTGGGGACAGACAACAGCACCCTGAATGCCTGCCTGAAGCTCTGCGCTAAGGCCCAATTAGTGCAACAAGACCGCATCGAGGACCTCGAGTATCGCTCCAGACGGAGCAACCTGAGGCTGGTGGGCCTCCCTGAATCATTCAAGCAGCGTGATCTCCAACATCTATGCCAAGAGGAGCTACCAGCCGCCCTGGGCATTGAACATAGTTGCCGCATAGAGAGAATCCACCGAGTGGGCCCAGACAGACCCGCCTCCAAAGCAGCAAAGTCCCACCAACGACAGAGAGGCCAAATGGTGATCAGGAAATTCCTGGACTTCAATGATAAATCCGAGATTCTAAGAGCCTATCATAGGCTTAACAAGCCACTACTCCTCTAGGGACACAAAGTATTACTCTTTGAGTACTTTTCTGCTGATGTATCACAAAGATGGCGAGCCTTCAGTGGAATATGCACATCCCTCTTTCAGCGGAAGATCAGATTCCAGATCCTCTATCCTGCTGTCCTTAAAGTGCTCGACCCAGAGGGACCTTCCAGACTCTTCTACTCGGCTCCAGAGGCAGAAGAAAATCTACGTGACATCCTGAACCACAGGGAGGCCTCTTTCTCCAGAACGGCCAGATCCGCGGGAATGACACAACCACCCGTGACGACTAAGGAGGCCCAGTCTTCCAGACTGCCTGCAGGTGTGCGTGGATCGGATGAAGCACCTGTGGCCGAACGCAGTAGAGACATGAGGAATAGGAAACGGGACGCCTCATGGTCTCGCTCTCCATCTCCATCACCGCCTCCTCTCTCCCCTAAAGAATGCCGGGGGTCAAGAAAGGGACAGCTGCGGGACTCTACTCCAGACTGAGGTGGTCGGTGCTTCTGATCGGCAAGATACAGGTTCCGGTTTGGAGGGTGGGGGAAGACTGAGTTTCCAGACGGGGCCCGGGGTCCAGCCATTAGGAGGGTGAGGCCTGTTGAAACGGCCTCCACCTCTCGACTGGCTGCAGTTTTACTGTATCATGATTGTCTATACGACAATTAGTATTTTGTCCAATGTTTTAACGCTTCACAATGTTTTGCCGGTGGGTGAGGGGGGGCATATTTGAAACTCCTTTTGAAACCACGTTCTCAATGCCGATGGAAAAAAGGAAGTTCTTCCAACGCATTGAAGAAGGCGATACAGGCGGCCTTCTTCTGGCGTCTTTTGGTATTTTTGTCAACAGACAAATGTTAATCTGGCTAGTACACCAGTTGTTAGATTTACTAGATTTGTTGTTATTGCCATGCGTCCACCTCTCTCTTCTCCTTTTACTGCTTACAAGCACAAGCTCTAGATCCCTAGTGTTGGCGGCGGAGCAGATGCGCCCCCAGTTACTCAGTGCCTACCCACGGCTTTCCCATGCAAAGATTGCAACAGTATGCGGATTGTTGCTTGGAAAATAAAGGGGCTTCACTCCCCATACACGCGGATGAAGGGGATCCGCCATTTGAAGAGGATCCGTCCCGATGTGGTCCTTTTGCAGGAGTAGCATCTAAAGGTCGATGTTATAAAGCGCTTGGAGAAGCTGTGGGTGGGACACGCTTTCGGGTCTCCCTCTGTGAATGGTAAAGCTGGGGTGGTTACTCTTATCCATAAAAATTTCACCTTTGAAATAGTGAACAAACCCATGATTATTAATGCAGAGTTTAATAACTGGTGATCAAGTGGGGTGGGGGTGGGGGGTCATGAACTCGGTATCTTCAAAGTATACGGCCCGAACGGCTCTAACCGGACATTTTTTAGGGAGTTAGAAGACAGGATCGGCACTGACCAGACGAAGTGCCAAATCATTGGAGGTGACATGAACGCGGTCTTGGACCCAGTTGGGGACAGGAGGGTGGTCAGATATCCCACGTTAGAGACACGGGTAACACTACACCAGGGCAGGGAGTACTGCGACGTCTTGTTGATGCCTTTGGCCTCCATGATTGCTGGAGGGAGAGAAACCCTGACGAGCGTGATTTCACGTATTATTCCCCGGTACACCAATCATGGTCGAGGTTGGATCATCTTCTGGTCTCAGACACTCTCCAATCCAGAATTGAGGACGCTAACATTTTAGACATGGTTATCTCTGACCACTCTCCGATTTCCATAGATCTGTCGGAATCCTTTCCAAGGGGCTCAGACTTTATATGGAAGTTCCCCTCCTATCTCACAGGGACAGATGATTTTGCAGAGAAGATCAGGGGATGGTGGATGACTTTTGCCTCCGATAACTCCACTCATCAATATGACCCCTCGCTCTATTGGATGACTGCGAAGGCGGTACTTAGGGGAAGGATAATAGCCCACACATCAGTGTATAAACAGAGGCTGAAGGATGCCTATTTGAAGGCGTCGGAGAAAGTTAGGGAGACTTATCAGACCTTCCTTGGGGACAACTCCAAGGGGCCCAGACAAAATTGGGAAAGGGCCAGAAGAGAGTTCAACCTGTGGGCAGAGCGTAGGGAAGAGGTACTCAGAACGCGCTTGCACTCAACCCTTTTCAGGTTTGGGAACAAATCCGGGAAACTTCTTTCCCGGCTCCTGAAGGGAGCTTATAGGTCTTCACATATTCACGCCCTCCGTAAGCCAGAGGGCACTATCACTACCGACCCCGCAGGGATCAATGACACGCTCAGGCAGTACTACGCCACGTTGTACTCCGTCGAGGGACAGCCGCTGGTTGAGGAGGGACAACGATTTCTGTCCAAAATTATTCTGCCACGCCTATCAGATCTGCAGAGAGAGGAACTGAACGCAGACATAACAGAGGAGGAGGTCAAGATGGCCATTCGCCACTTGAAAGCAGGCAAGGCCCCTGGACCTGATGGGTTCTCTGGGGAGATGTACAAGATCTTGACTGATCAGATCACCCCCACCCTCACTAAATACTACAATCTGGTCCTACACACCGGGACTATGCGCCCGGAATCCAAAAACGCTTATATCAAAATTCTTCCTAAGAAGGGAAGGGATCCACTGCTCCCTGCATCCTATAGGCCCATATCCCTTATAGATATTGACCAGAAGATTCTCTCCAAAATACTGGCCGACCGTCTTGCGCACTTTATGCCTCAGCTGATAGGACCCTCACAGAAATGCTTCATCAAGGGCCGGGCAGCAGTGGGCAACATCAGGAAGGTACTTGCAGTCTTAGAGAGAATCCGACACAAGCCATTGCCAGGAAAACAGCCTGTTTTACTGGCCTTAGATGCAGAAAAGGCCTTCGACAATGTGCGCTGGGACTGGCTATGGATTGTCCTGGATATCCTGGGGATTACGGGGACATTTAGGTCCTATCTCTCCGCCATCTATGACGCCCCTACGGCACAAATCCACACTACCGGCTTCCTTTCTCCAAAATTTCTACTTCAAAAGGGTACAAGACAGGGGTGCCCGTTGTCCCCCTTACTTTTTAACTTGGCCTTGGAGCCCCTGGCGTGTTTGCTCGAGGACTCGGACCTTTTTAAGGGAATACGGATAGGGGGCAAAGAGGTGAAGATTGCTTTATTCGCCCCTGACCTTATATTATTTTTGTCAGACCCCCTGATGCACCTCTCCCCAGTACTAGATGCCCTGTAACACTTTGACACGGTCCCAGGGTACAAAGTGAATGTGTCTAAAAGTGAATTACTCAGTCTCACTGGAACAGTACAGGGCTAGACATAACCCGGGTTCAGGACCACCTCACCTATTTGGGTATCAAGATTGGCAGAACTCCAGATCTCATGTATAAATTAAACATCCCTCCTCTCATAGACGAAATTTCCCAGGACTTGAGACGATGGGCTTCTTTGCCGTTATCGCTGGCCGGGAGATGCCATGCCATAAAAATGGTCTGCTTCCCAAAGCTCCTATATCCCCTACAAACCCTCCCTTTTCTTCTCAAGAACACGGACGTTAATAAAATTAACTCATGTTTCTCCAAATTCATTTGGGCGGGGAAAAAACCACGCATCGCTCTGCATAAACTAATACTGCCAGTTCGGGTGGGGGGACTAAACCTCCCTGATGTTAGAGGTTACAATTTGGCATGCCTGGCACGACACATGCTTGATTGGATTGAAGGCCGTGCCCGCTTCTCGAATTGGGAATTGGAGAAGGACCTAATGCTCCCTTGGCATCCACAGGCTCTGTTCCACACCAGATATCCCAAGCTCCCCCCTCTGATAAAGTTGTCCCCATTGCTCAGGGACACGATTTTGGTATGGAAGGAGCTGAGGAAACGCTTAGGCCTTTCCTTTGCTCTTTCCAAAGACATGCCCATTTTGGATCATCCCGAGTTCCCCTTAGGAAGGAGTAACTCGATGTTCCGGAAATGGAAAGAGCGAGGTCTAGTCACCGCGGGACAGTTGTTACATCCGCAGCTACATTGGTGGTTGAAGCCCTTGGAGATGGTAGAGAAATTCTCCTTACCAGAGTTACATCTCCTGGCAGCCTACCAGCTCTATTATTTCTGCATATGATTTTGACATATTTGTTACCACCCATAAGGATTCTTGTTCCCTTTCGGGTCTTTATGCAGACATGAGAGGGTGGTGCAGAAAACGAGTAGCCTCACAGGCATTCCACTACTGGTGTCGCCGATTGGGGAATGATCAGGTCCCAGACTTGATCCCCCAAGGTATTATGGCCGTACTTAAACACATCATATGTGAAATATGGCGTGAATCGTATTTTAAGAGCATACATAACGCCATCTACGCTTTCAATCTCCCCCCTCCAAAAACTTCCCGGATAGATTGCAGCACTGTCCCAAGTGTAGCACGCACAAAACGGATCTATGGCACGGTTTATGGGAATGTAGCTATACACAGACCTACTGGGACACTGTCCTCCAATATATTAGGCTTCATTTTGGGGTCCACCTGGAAAAACATTATGAGTTCTTGGTCTTTCATTATCCTAGGCCCCCGGACATGGATGAGGGAGTGGATCCTGGGGGGTTAATACATCCCACTGGATACCCCGGTATAGTTCATATTGCCCTTATGGCGGCAAAGAGGAGCCTGCTGCAGTTTTGGCTGAAGCCCACTCCCCCGCCCATCTCCGGGGTAATAAAGCAATTAGAGGACTACCTCATAGCCGATCGGCTAGAAACTGAGAGACACAAGGAAACCCGCACGAAGGGGTTCTTCAGGAGGTGGAGAACCTTTATAGAGTTGCATTACTCTGACAGGGAGATCAAGGCTCTCATGCAGGTGTTCAAATACACAGGATGGTATTGCAGAGAGGGGATCGGGGGCACGCTGGGAAGACTACAGGTATGAAGTTTGTAAGCGCTCATGACGCATTTTAGACAGTAACACATTCTTGAGGTGAGGAGGAAAGGACGCATAGGCACACGGTTTAATAGTTGTCCAATCGGACCGATTTATTTTCTCTATTTCCTTGGTTTATGCGGTTTATTCTGATATATTTCCTTATGTTAATGTTTCATACTCTGCATGTGATGCTTACAGACCTAAAGCGCATGGCCTAGAGATTGTACAACTCATGATTTGTAGATTGTAACATGTCAGAGATTCATGTTTGTTATTTGAAAATGCAAATAAAATTTGATTATAAAAAAAAAAGACCTCCTAGCTGGGTTAGAGGGGGCCGCTTCACTGCAGGGAGTGGAGGGGAAAGAAGGGAAGGGAGGGGAAGTGAAAGGGAAGGCGAGTGAAGGAGGGAGGGAGGGAGAGAGGGAGGGATGGCAAGATAGGGGATGAGAGAGAAAATTGGTCCCCCCACTTTTTGAACCAAAGTTACGCCCCTGATTCCACCCCACGTAGAATTTTTGGCTCTTCCAGTACATTATGTAGGATAGTCAATAGCACCATTAAAGGGGTTATCTCACTACATTGATTCATCTTACCTCAGTCCTGTTTTCTTGGTTTCAGTTTGATTTCAGGGGCGTGTTTACTGGTTTCCAGTAGGCTGCAGTAGAAGCCAGGTCTGTAGCTATAGCAACCAGTGCTGGCAGCCCATCATGAGAGATTGAATAGGTCTGTAGCTATAGCAACCAGTGCTGGCAGCCTATCAGGTGATAGAACAGGCGTGTAGCTATAGCAACCAGTGCTGGCAGCCTATCATGAGAGATTTAATAGGTCTGTAGCTATAGCGACCTGAGGAGCTGATGCAGCCATACAAGAATGAATATCTAGGAATAGGTAGGGCACTGTTGATGGATATATATTGCAAAGTGACTTGTTTTTGCAAGATCTTTAACATAAAAAGCAGCAATCCCTGTAGTGAGACGACCCCTTTAAAATGTACGTGTGTCGTGCAAAAAAAAACCAAGCCCTCCTATGGTTATCTAGATGTAAACAATTGTGGCTCTTGAAAGGCGGGAAGAAAAAAAAAAGTACATGTCAACCAAAAAAACTGCTTTGTCCTTAAGAGGTACTGTCTCTTAAAAGGTGAGGCGAAAAAAAGATGAACACGATGGAAAACAAAGGGTTGGTCGGGAAGGGGGTTTAACAACACCCCACTGGCCCTCCTTACATGTGGTTGGTTAAAAGTAAAACCTTATTCAGAAGTTCCTCAATTTAGAGCAAGACTAAGACCTCTTCATACATGAACCCACTCAACTCCTGGAGATGGTTAGATCAGTTCAACTACAGCAATGAAAGCTCTCAGGGGTCAGGTACCTTCTGGTGAATCCTTTCCCTTGTTGTCTGACACACCTTGAGCAATGTGTAGAAGTATTTTTTCTCTACAACCCTATTGTAGGGATGCTATCCTTAAAATTTTTCTTTTCACATATTGACAGCAATCTGAGACTATAATATGGATTTTTTTAAAATTGGGAGGTTGTTTTTTTTAGGTTCCCTTTGTACATTACTTTCTCAGACTTCTCCTTTGTCTCTGATAGCACAGCAGTGAGAGGATTGCTTGCCGCGCCTTCTTTTAGGCTGTTATTGACCTGAGAAGTGTAAGTATTATCAGCAGGATCTGATAAGTGTGAAGCAACCTCCTTCCTTATCATTTCATGTATTGCTCTTTTTATTTCTCTAATCTTATCTATCCCTTTCCGGAGAACAACAAAGCGATCGTTCTGTCATTACCTACTATTTTTTAATGAGACTACATAGAGATGAGCAGCAACTATAGTAAAGTAAGATCAACCAGCCCAATTATTCCGAAGTTTCATCTATTAGCTATCACAGCTAGAAAAGGACAAGATTTTGGGGGGACTTGTAAAGTGTGGAAAAAATCATTTAGTCAGCCCCCAATTGTGCAAGTTCTCCCACTTAAAAAGATGAGAGGCTCCTGTAAGTAACTTCATAGGTCGACCTCAACTATGAGAGACAAAATGAGAAAACAAACCCAGAAAATCACATTGTCTGATTTGGAAAGAATTTATTTGCAAATTATGGTGGAAAATAAGTATTTGGCCAATAACAAAAGTTCCTCTCAATCCTTTGTTCTATCTCCTTTGTTGGCAATGACAGAGGTCAGACGTCTTCACAAGATTGGCACACACTGCCCATGCTTCACAGTAGGTAAGGTGTTCTTTGGATGCAACTCAGCATTCTCTCTCCTCCAAACATGACGAGTTGTGTTTCAACCAAACAGTTCTCCTTTGCTTTCATCTGACCATGTGACATTCTCCCAATACCCTTCTGGATCATCCAAATGCTCTCTAGGATACTTCAGACGGGCCCGGACATGTACTGGCTTAAGCAGGGGGACACGTCTGGCACTGCAGGATCTGAGTCCCTGGCGGTGTAGTGTGTTACTGATGGTGGCCTTTGTTACGTTGGTCCCAGCTCTCTGAAGGTCATTCACTAGTTCCCCTCATGTGGTTCTGGGATTTTTCTCACCATTCTTGTGATCATTTTGACCCCACGGGGTGAGATCTTGCGTGGGGCCCCAGATGGAGGGAAATTATCAATGGTCTTGTATGTCTCCCATTTTCTAATTATTGCTCCCACAGGTGATTTCTTCACACCAAGCTGCTTGCCTATTGCAGATTCAGTCTTCCCAGCCTAGTGCAGGGCTACAATTTTGTTTCTGGTGTCCTTCGACAGCTCTTTGGTCTTCACCATAGTGGAGTTTGGAGTGTGACTGTTTGAGGTTGTGGACAGGTATCTTTTATACTGATAACAAGTTCAAACAGGAGCCATTACTACAGGTAATGAGTGGAGGACAGAGGAGCCTCTTACAGAAGAAGTTACAGGTCTGTGAGAGGCGGAAATCTTGCTTGATTGTAGGTGACCAAATACTTATTTTCCACCATAATTTGCAAATAAATTCTTTCCAAATCAGACAATGTGATTTTCTGGATTTGTTTTCTTATTCTGTCTCTCATAGTTGAGGTCGACCTATGATGTCACTTACAGGCCTTCCTTATCTTTTTAAGAGGGAGAACTTGCACAATTGGTGGCTGACTAAATACTTTTTCCCCCACTTGTATGGAAAGTGTCTAGGTCTAAGACTTTCTTTGTTGCCCATAGCAACCAATCAGCCCTCCCCTTTAATTTTTTTCAGAGCACTATGTGTAATTTTTAATTGCATAGGACTGCTGAAATAAAAAAAAAATGCAAAAATTCTAAAAAAAAAATGTTTTCCAGGAATATTGGTTTGAACAAAAAATACCCCTTTCTGATGGGAGTGTCCCTTTAAGACATGTTATTTAGTCTGAAGGATTTTCTCTACTTTTCGGATGTGTGGACGCTTTTTTTGACATCTGGATGATCTTTCTTGCTTTCTGGATGTGTAATTAATAACATTCTTTGAGAGATGTTACTTCCGCACTTATTCCTTTTCCATCATTTTGTTTTTTAATTAAATTTGCACATTTTTTTTTTTTTGGTACAATGCAAAAAAGTATCCTGCTGTGATCTTCAAAAATATGCTGCCTCAATTTTTTTAATATTCACTTTTTAATAATTTTCTAGATAGTGCTTTGAATAGAAACCATGAGAAAGTCCCAGGAAGGACTCCTTTCCCACTAACACGTCAAGAGTTCCCACAAAACGAAGCATTCCCGTACACATAATGGACTGACAACACTGAACCGAAGCGGCCATAGGGGGATATGGAAAAAACCCACAGCTCCAGCCACAGAAACTCAATTTGCTTCTACTTCTCCTTTGAACAAAATATGTCTGTTCCCCTGTAATAAGGAACCAATTTTCAGCTCTGTATGGGAACATTTTCATGCTACATAGTTATCGGAGGTCACTCCTAGTTCAAACTGGAGACGATTTTCTCATCTATTTCTCAGCTTGTTGTGTAGAAATGCTCCATTCCTGGGTTGAGGAACCAGATATGTGATCAATAACAATGTAACAATTCCACTAATCTGGCCAGATCGGTGCTTGGACAACTTTTCTACTATTGGCAATGACTACTTCTGACGACTTCAAAAACTCATGGCAGATCTTTAATCAGCTTCTGTTATACTGTACTTGCATGTTATAAAATGGACGTCAATCTTTTCCTTTCCAGTCATCCAGGCTCGGACTTGCCCACGGAGCAACCGGAGAAACCTCTGGTGGGACCTGAGCATGACAGACCTAGATTTGCTTTTAAACTACATATGCACCTTTGGGAGAGGCAGAATGGCAGAGAAAAAGAGGCAGAAAACAAGAGGAGGAGTATAAGAGACATGTACAGTAACTGTATGGTGGGCTGGTAGAAATATCTCCACAGGTAGGCACCAAGAATCAACTCCACTTATGGGCCCTAAGAATCAACTCTACTGGTGGGTACCAAGAATCAAGTCCACTGGTGGGCGCCAAGAATAAACTCTACTGGTGGGCACCAATAATCAACTCCACTGGTGGGCCCCAAGAATCAACTCCCCTGGTAGGCCCCAAGAATCAACTCCCCTGGTAGGCCCCAAGAATCAACTCAACTGGTGGGCACTAAGAATCAATTTCACTGGTGGGCACAAGGAACCAACTCTACTGATGGGCCCCAAGATTCAACTCCAATGGTGGGCACTAAGAATCAATTCCACTGGTGGGCACAAGGAACCAACTCCACTGGTGGGCCCCAAGAATCAGCTCCACTGGTGGGCACCAAGAATCAGCTCCACTGGTGGGCACCAAAACTCAATTCTACTAGTAGGCTCCAAGAATCAACTCTACTGGTGGGCACCAAGAATAAACTCCACTGGGGGGTGCCCAAGAATCAACTCCACTGGTGGGCCGCAAGAATCAATTCCATTGATAAACACAGAGAACCAACTCCACTGGTGGGCCTCAAGAATCAACTCCACTGTGAGGTCCGCAGAATCAACCCTAGTGGTTTACTTCAAGAATCAAACCCACATCTCATAGGTATACATCTTAGTCTGATGGAATGGTGGGTGTATACATTGATCCCTAGATGTAACCATCTACTTTAAAAAGAGAAAGAATCAATACTAATTTCCTGGTCCCCTTTGAGGATAAAGCCTATACTCACCTTTCTCAACTCATCCATTCCAGTGCTGGGTGTCTCCATTCTCCACTGTATTCTTCTCCTGAATGGGGACATGATGTAGGCAAAGGCACATGACCACCACAGCCAATCAGCAGCTGCAGCAGTGATGTCCCCGCTCGGGAGAAGAACACAGCACACATAAGAATGGAAAGATACAGCACTGGACTGGAGGAGTGGAGGAAGGTGTGTATACGTTTTTTACTCTGTACACACAATGCATTTACTTTTTTTAGATGAAAAGTCCTTCTCGAATCTTTACAGATATTTATGGCTTATGGCAAAATAGACTTAAAAGTTACTGTTCCTAAAGCAAATGACAAATGCTCAGCAGACCGTGGAGGGAAATTTTAGCCTAGGGTACGGCCTATCAGCTGTGTTCAAAACCTGACATCACCTAGTGGTGGCAGGTAGATTTATAGCAGGGTTGTCAGTGAGGGCCACATCAGCTTTAGGGTCATGGTGCACCATGTGGTCAGTAAAAGGCCAATATGTCTTTTAAGCTCATGTCCCCTCTTTAGCACTGAGCTATGGACAATGGAGAGGGGCTAGGGGACGTAGGTAGGGCTGGCAGAGCTGTGCCACTGTCTGTGAGGGCAGTTAAAGGGGTTAAAGTTGTATGATTGCCAGCCCTTTTCACCCCTTTAGCACCGAGCTTCCTACCGTGGATGGTGGCTAGGGGGCTTGAGTAGGGCTGTCAGAGCTGTGCCACTGCCTGTTTGTTGCTAAATAGAGTGGTGTGGAGGTGCATGCCATAGGTCAGAATACAAGATGGCGCCTACTCCCTATGGTGGTGTCACTTCCTCTGCTAAGTACTGGCTATGTTCTTCAGGGAAAAGGGAAGAGCCAATCCTTCTCAATCTGGACCTTCTCTATCCATACTTGATGTGTCTAAACTCTCAACGACCATATAAAAAGATGTGGAAGATGGATTTACCCTGCAGGACTTAGATGGATTTACCCTGCAGTTAGTTGTACGTGGTATAAAGGCTTTCCATACACAACTGTTTGAGTTGAATTCACCACTGACTTAATGGTTGTATCATACTTGGAAAGTGTGGTGATGAGTAGTAGTGATACCTGCTTATACTGTAAGCAAAATGTTGTTGACTAAGAAATGATGGGTCTCTTGGACCACAAGGGCTACTTGGCCTAAGGTTTTATATAAAGAGACAGGAATTGGGCGTTGTTCTCTAACATGGATCTTATCATAGTTCATAGTAAATATTAGCGGAGGTTGGCTGGAGAGCAGATGACTACGATGCAATGTGTGTAAGTAAGACATTATGACTGGAATGTGCAAGGAAGGGTCAACTAGATCCAGGATTGCGCAACATGTTCTGGTGCATTATCATTTTGTACTTATCAGCCTGTCTCCAGGTGTTGTGCTAGGATTCATTGATCTTTTAAACTATGATCCTCCTACTACAACTATTATATCATAAAACCACACATGTCTCCAGCCTGAGGGCTTCTATATAACTTAATAAACCACAGATCAGCAGCACTGTACAAAAATGCCACAGAGAGCACAGCAATCAGAACATCCATGGTCCACTATGAAGTCAATGTAATCTTATGGTGTAGACTCAGAGTAGAGTATGGCATGCATTAAAAAGTTGTCTCCACTTTTTGCATAAATAGAGAAAACAAGAGGGGGCTATCTGCTTTAAGACTCATTGATGATGACTCTTTAAGAAGTGGACACACAATGGTCACTAGCGTACTTCACAGTTTTACCCAGTTTTGATGCCAGTCTTGGCCTCTCCAAAGCTGTCATTGAATTAGATCACTTAGATATAGCTGGTAATACTCACCGTCTAACCCATTTCTAATTGTCTAAGGCCCATTACAAAAATATGTTGTTTATCCACAGCTGAAAACCAAGGTGATACCCTTGGAGTTCTTGCATGTAAACTTTAATAGGGGGGATTCTGTAGCTCTTTTGGACATGGATTAGATCTTATTTGATGAGTCCACTTCAGGTCTTGACTACCCAAAATTATTTAGTAACCTATTAAATTTAGTGGGAAGCAATTTAAAAGTTGAGCTCACTGAGACTGATTCTGCACCAAATACATTATGTGTATTTCACTTGGATGTAGATTAGTGGCGTTAAACTCATTTTTACCGAGGAGCACATCAATTGTTATGGTTGACATTGGAGGTCCATTGGAGGGCCTTAGAGGGTGGCTGGGATGCCTAGATAGTGCAGAGTAGTATAATGTTGTACCGTATTAGCCATAGAAAGTAGTAGAAGAGTGAAGAAATCAGGCAATACCTTTTTTGAGGCTAACTGATTTGATGGTAAGCTTTCGAGAGTCCTAGATCTCTTCTTCAGACATGATGTTATAAAAGAAACTCAAAATTTACAGACTTTTTATACACAAAAGACATGGACCTTCAAAGGAACTTATAATCTTTAAAAATAACAAAATGCAATATAAGTGGAGAAGTCGTTTACAACAGGTCAAGAAATAAACAATCTGGAAACTTGTGAGGCATGATGGAGGGATCAGTAATTCTTTCTATTATCTCTTTGCTCTCAGGTGTGCTTTGAGGCTCTCACAGTTCACACATACTGTGACATGAAACTAGCATGGATATTTAGTCCATTTTGCAGAGTTTGAAATGTTTGCATTAATTTAAATTCCCATTCATTTCTCTCCCTCTGTATCTTAAAATGTCCCATTAATGCCGCAATCATCAAATCTTCAATAGAATGGGCTTCTCCTGAGGAGTGTTGTGCCTCTGGAAGATCAGTTCTGCTGTTATTAATGGTGAATCTGTGTGAATTCATGTGCTGACTGAGTCTCTGACCTGTTTCCCCACATAGAGGCCTGTGGTGGGGCATTGCACACACATAATCAGATACACCACATTGCAGACATAACATCATGTCTGAAGAAGAGAGATAAAACTCTCGAAAGTTCACCATCAAATATACTCAGTTAGCCTCAAAAGGTATCGCCTGATTTCTTCACTCTTCTACTAGATAGTGCAGAGAGAGCAGCTGTTCCACTGCCTGTGAGTTACTGAACAGAGCGTTGTGAACGTTTACCCTGGAGCTCTGAATCCATGATGGCACCTGCTCCCTGTTGTGTCTGATGTCGGCGCCTCTGCCGGGTGCTCAGAAAGTGGAGAATCGGTCCTTTTGCATCTGGACCTTGTCCATCACTGCTCTCTTTGTCAAAGTCTTTGGGGACCACCCAAAGAGTAGGCAGGCCGCATTTAGCTCTCAACTGGTGAGACTGATGTAGGTGAAGGTATACATACCTACATCAAGTCCAAAGTGATACCCTAACACAGCCAAGATCGTAGAGTGCCACAAAATCCTTAATCGAGAATATTACCAGTTGTATCTATGATTGACACAATAAAACTTCGATTCTAACCCATACATGACCTTTACTTGTTCTCAAAAGTCTATAGTAAGAACCCACAGAACGAAAATAAACTCTACCCTTGCTTCTACTCAAGTGAAAATAGTAGGTCCCAAAAACGGCACAACAATATGTTTCCCCATAGCAATTCCTACCCACTTAGCACAGAACAATGCTACAGGATTCCACCAGGCCTCAATGTGGTTAACCTCAGAAGTTCAAGTGGTGACCGAAAAAAACAACACTAAACCTTTAAGACAAATATAACAGAAAAAAAAATTCCCAATTCATCCACCAGAAGCCATAAATAGATGGAAACGTACTTGGGGGTATCACTTGATTTACAGCAAAGCAAAGCTGTCTCCTTGTTCACATCACTAAACAATCCACAATTCAATAGAGGACACGTTACATATTCCCAAATGTAGTGTGCTCCTCCCGTGATATCAGTCCTCTGTCAAGTTCATATCATCAAGACCACCTCATGTGCTTTTACAGGGGGCTGCAGGTGGAGGTGCTAAATTATGTTATCACCTTTGCATTAGGGCCCTGCATTGATATAAATCCCCCGCTGACTTTATACATCCACTTGGTTGGCATCTAATGCTTTACAGCTACTTAAATTAACCTCCGATGGCAACTGAGCTCTCAAGGGAAAAGGCAGGGATAATTTGCTACCGTCCCTGACTTCTCAATTGTTGTATATGCAGTGCTCAATGAGCAAGATATTTAGAGATCATCAGGGAACCAGGGAGCTCAGTAGCTGCAGGAGCTGCTGGGTCTTGTCAGACCCAGATCAGCTCTGCAGTCAGTGCTGGGGGCTATATCCGCCCTGTAACAGGGGTTCATATATCAGCCCCACTTATAAGGGAAATACTAAAAAAAAAAAAGGGATCTGGAATTTCTCTGCACCACTTACTCTTTCTTGATTGTATTCATAGTGTTGTTTATTTTTGAATGTAGCGAATGGGAAAACTTGGAGGTGGATATTGCATGTGGACTGCTGTGGTGGGGGAAGGATATTGTATGTGGGCTGGTGGGGGGGTGGATATTGTATGTGGAATGCTGTGGTGGGGGAGGATTTTGTATGAGGACTGGTGGGGTTGAGCGAGGGATACTGTATGTGGAATGGTGGGATGGAGGAAGGCATATTTTTTTGTTAGAGTGGTGGGTGTTTTGTGCTACTTTTTAGTCCAGGTCCGGATCTAGAAATAGATTGTCATTTGAATTCAACCTACATGCCACTTCCGCTGTTTGTATGAGGATGGTGGGGTTGGCGGGGAACTGTAGGGGGGGAATGGGGGGATGGGGGAAGGGAAATTTTTTTTTTAGAGGGGTGGTGTTTTGTGTACTTTTTAGTCCAGGCCCCGGGATTAGAAAAAAATTGCCCCATTTTGAATTTCACCTTTTCCCAAATCCCCCGCTTTTGGCGGGGGGGTCCCGCTAATGGGGGTCCCCTCCCGCCCTCCCGGCAGAATTGGCATTCGTCCCGCCGCCAGCAGGCAGCGGGGGGACCGCGGCGCAAGAGTAGCGCTGGTGCGCTACTCTTGTGCCGCCGGGCTGCTCCTACAGGCGGGTGAAGCGGCCGCAGCGGCCGCTCACCCGCCCGGCGAGTTTCACTGACTTGTCAGCAGTACAGGGAGAAGGCAGGAGGGATCGCTCCCCTCCTCCCAACACCCCCTGTATGTACAGCGCCGGCCGGTGTGCGCTGTACAGACAGGTCAGTGTCGCAGGGGGAGTGACGCGCGGCTGCACTCACTCCCCCTGCGATGCTGAGGAGATCGTCAGGAGCTGGCCGTGCTGCAGGGAGCCTGGTGAGGTAAGTGACTTTTATTATTTTATTTTTATTAGTTATAGGGGGGCTCTACCTGGCTACAATGGGGGGGTCTACCTGGCAACAGAGGGGGCATTACCTGGCTACAATGTGGGGGGTCTACCTGGCAACAGAGGGGGCACTACCTGGCTACAATGGGGGGTCTACCTGACAACAGAGGGGGCACTACCTGGCTACAATGGGGCGGGGTACCTGGAAACAGAGGGGGCACTACCTGGCTACAATGGGGGCACTACCTGGCTAACCAAGGGGGCATCTACCTGGCTAACAAAGGGGGCATCTACCTGGCAACAGAGGGGGCACTACCTGGCTAACAAAGGGGGCATCTACCTGGCAACAAAGGGGCATCTACCTGGCAACAAAGGTGGCATCTACCTGGCTAACAAAGGGGGCATCTACCTGGCTAACAAAGGGGGGCATCTACCTGACTACAAGTTTGGCTCTACCTGGCTACAGAGGGGGCTCTACCTGGCTACATAGGGGGCATCTACCTGGCTACAGAGGGGGCATCTACTTGGCTACAAGGGGGCATCTACCTGCCTGCAAGGGGCACTACCAGATTATGGGGTGCTACTACCTGGCTATAAGGGCATCTACCTGGCTTTCTCCAAATCCGTTATGCAGTTAGGTGGAGTGGGTGTGGCTTTTTGAAGGGGCGTGGCACACCAACAAGATGGGCGTGTCCTGCTTTGTCAATTTCAAAAGTTGGCAACTATGATTTCAACACCAATCCCTTTGTTTGAATACAGATAAGCTGCAGAGCTGTCTGACAGAAGCTTTGTCTACTCTCCACATTGAAAATGTATTAGGCTAAGCCAAGTGTGAATGTGTATGGAGGAGTCGGGAGAACTAGCTGTCGGCTGAATGTTCAATGGGCTGGTAGCTATGGAGGGTAAATGGGCAGCTTTACTCTACATTCCCTGGTCACTGAGCTGTGCCCAGGCAAAGCACTATGTACCTTTCCCTCTAGAAGATTAACTGATGCTAAGTCGTATACAATAATAATCCAATATACTAAGAATCTCCTTAGCTTGATATGTGATTTACTTACCAGGATCAGCTTCAGAGATCTGAACACAAGCATCACGGATGCACAAGTACATAGAAGGGAGATGGGAACCCAGATAAAAGTTACTCAGGACAAGAGGGAGGTAGTCACGTGTTACGAGGCCACATGTGTGCTATGGGCGCCATTGGTGTCCACTGGGAAATGGGTCCGTTTGCTCCTTTGACACAGATGTGAACCAGGCCTAATTTTGTATGTAATAATTATCTAATGTACTACATATCTTAACCACCAGTACTCCTTAGCTTGTTATGTGATATACTTACTAGTACTCAGGAGTTTTTCCATCATAGACATTGTCAATGTCAGAAAGGTGTGGGTCCAAACCTATCTCCAGAAGGGGCCCCTGAAACTTTGTGTTCTGAATGGAGAAGTGACTGCACGAGGGTTGACCCTTCACCATCCATTTTAATGGCAGATTCTTCTACAGCCGACCAACACCTATCAGACATTGATGACATCTGATATTGAAGACATATTCTATAGATATCTCATCAGAGATGCACAGGAACAAAGCAGGGAGAGGGGAACTCATCTAAAAGTTACTAAGGGGGAAGGGTCTGGTTGTGTGTTGCAAGTACTACATGTGCACAGAGGACTACAGTAAGTAAGCAGGCTGCAGGCCAACAAGCAGCCACCATTCCTGACTCTCAACTCCACATCAAGCGCCTTGAGAGATAAGTACTAGGAGACATTGTGATAAGTGATTGTAGCATAGCCCTTGCAAATCCTGACTCCGTGTTCGAGTTGCCAGTTTTTCATCACTTCTTATGGACTGTGTTATTTCTCAATAACTGGGTACTGTCCACCAATGCAGGCTCTTCTGTGCAAGAAACTATGTGACCTACCAGTAAAGTTCACTTCTCGGTGTGTGGTGTCTACTCATCGCTCCTCCCTTTTATAACCAGGCATAATAAGTAATAATGTCAAGTTGATGATTTAATGGAAAACATTATAATCTGTTCTATCAGAATGAAGCAGAAACAAACGAGGCGGCACCAATCCCCAACAACACAGCTTCAATATACAGTCCTTCCATTCATAATGCAATCCTTCCAATACTGGTGGTGCTCAGCTCTATGAAAAGCAATGCATGCAATAATCCAAGGCATCGCCTTGATGCCTTGACAAAGCGCTGTGTTGCGTGAAACGGCCGTAGGCTAGGATCATTGTGCTTGTCCACGGATATCTTTTACTGAATAAAAGCTAAAAAACTAAGACTGGTGAGTGCCGCTCTGATTCCTTCTCTCTCATATATGGATAATCTGTTCTATTATTACATCCTTATCGAGTTCATCAGATATTTTCCATACAGCTTTGCCTGGAACATAAGCGCTGTTTACAGCAAGAAGGGAAGGTCTTCAGAAATTCCTCTTTTGGATGATACAGAAAGAGTACACGGACACTTGCTATACTGCGCAGATGCAACAAAGGAAATTGTTATATTTCTACATTTCCTGCTCTGTGTTTTCAATTATAATCTGCCTTAGCAACAGCCAACTAGCCAATCATGTCATGATAGAATAATCATGTGATTCTTGACACATACCAAAGATATATGAAGCTTTAACTTCCGGATGATAAAGCAGGTTTATTCACCAGACAGATTTGTGTGGCGTGTATTTCCAAAGCTCTCAGCTGTTAACAGATTTGTTACCCAATTTGGATAGAGACAACTAATTGGATAGGAGTAGAAGAAAAAGATAATTCTACATCTGATATTCTTCACCTAACAATAACATATAGCCAAAAGCAGATAATCCAGAAGATTTGTTTTTGGTAAATCCCTTCTTCATAAAAGTCTAAACCTTTAGAATCTGAAAATACTGAAGATGAACTATTTGCAAGGCTTGAGCCTTGAAAAGAAGCCAACAATATTGGCTCCACGTTATATTCTTGACCAGGTGAATGAGATCAGGACCAAGACAAAGCCTTTTGGTGCCTTAGAAGAATAGGGCAAATGCCCCTTTTCCCCCTAAGAAAAATTAAATTGTTTGGTTATAACCTGGCTCCTGATACCTGCAGCTGTGCCCTTCTCCATCCATCTTTTGTTGTAGAGTGTAACTAACAGTTCGCACCCACCATGTGTAAAGTGGGCCCAGCTCATGAACCTGCTACATGCCTCCTTGTACCTCTTTTCCTGACAGACATAAAGGGGACCCTAGACATTTGCCTATGTCTTCTTAAACCATGGCACCACCCCTGCATAGGACACTGGACGAAGATGGAAGACCAGTGAAAATCCCATAGGAGTCGACGGAGAGCTATAAATGCAGAGCCACCGCATTCTTTACAGCTGTGGAACCAAACAGGACTGGGAGTTGCACAATCTCTGTTCCAAAAGTAGAAGATTTATTTATACCCAGGACTGTATCCAGAACAAGAGGGCGTCCTTTACGTCTTGAGGAACGAAAGTTTATACATAAACATAGAAAGGGATTCTTTACTGTTAGAGCAGTGAGACTGTGGAACTCTCTGCCAGAGGAATTTGTCATGGTGAATTCACTAACAGTGATCAGAAAGGGTCTGGATACATTTCTGGAGCATGATAATATAACAAGTTATAGTGACTAGGATTCTGGAGAAGGGTCTGGATAAATTTCTAGATGTAATAATATAACAAGTTATAGTGACCAGGATTCTGGAGAAGGGTCTGGATACATTTCTAGATGTAATAATATAACAAGTTATAGTGACCGGGATTCTGGAGAAGGGTCGGATACATTTCTATATGTAATAATATAACAAGTTATAGTGACCGGGAAACTGGAGAAGGGTCTGGATACATTTCTAGATGTAATAATATAACAAGTTCTAGTGACTAGGATTCTGGAGAAGGGTCTGGATACATTTCTAGATGTAATAATATAACAGGTTATAGTGACCAGGATTCTGGAGAAAGGTCTGGATATATTTCTAGATATAATAATATAACAAGTTATAGTGACCGGGATTCTGGAGTAGGGTCTGGATACATTTCTAGATGTAATAATAGAACAAGTTCTAGTGACCAGAATTCTGGAGAAGGGTCTGGATACATTTCAATAGTGTAATAATATAACAGGTTATAGTGACCAGGATTCTGGAGATGGTTCTGTATACAATTCTAGATGTAATAATATAGCAAGTTATAGTGACCGGGATTCTGGAGAAGGGTCTGGATACATTTCTAGATGTAATAATGGAACAAGTTATAGTGATCAGGATTCTGGAGAAGGGTCTGGATACATTTCTAGATGTAATAATATAACAAGTTCTAGTGACCAGGATTCTGGAGAAGGGTCCGGATACATTTCTAGATGTAATAATATAACAAGTTCTAGTGACCAGGATTCATAGTGTTGTTTATTTTTGAATGTGGCGAAAGGGAAAACTTGGAGGTGGATATTGCATGTGGACTGCTGGTGTGGGGGAGGATATTGTATGAGGACTGGTGGGGTTGAGGGAGGGATAGTGTATGTAGAATGGTGGGATAGAGGAAGGCATATTTTTTGTAGAGTGGTGGGTGTTTTGTGATACTTTTTAGTCCAAGTCTGGCTCTAGAAGTACATTGTAGATTGTCCATGTTGAATTTCAACATCGATCCCATTGTTTTCATACAGATAAGCTGCAGAGCTGTCTGACAGAAGCTTTGTCTACTCTACACATTGAAAATGTGTTAGGCTAAGCCAAGTGTGAATGTGTATAGAGGAGTCGGGAGAACTAGCTGTCGGCTGAATGTTCATTGGGCTGGTAGCTATGGAGGGTAAATGGGCAGCTTTACTCTACATTCCCTGGTCACTGAGCTGTGCCCAGGCAAAGCACTATGTACCTTTCCCTCTAGAAGATCAACTGATGCTAAGTCGTATACAATAATAATCCAATATACTAAGAATCTCCTTAGCTTGATATGTGATTTACTCTCCAGGATCAGCTTCAGAGATCTGAACACAAGCATCACGGATGCACAAGTACATAGAAGGGAGATGGGAACCCAGATAAAAGTTACTCAGGGCAATTGGGAGGTGGTCACGTGTTACGAGGCCACATGTGTGCTATGGGCGCCATTGGTGTCCATTGGGAAATGGGTCCGTTTACTCCTTTGACACAGATGTGTCAAAAAAGGCTGAACTGGATGGACGTCTTGTCTTTTTTCAGCCTTACAAACTATATAACTATGTAACTACATAACAATGTAAGTGGGTCTAAGACACAGGTGTCAAACTCAAGGTCCGAGGGCCGAATCTGGCCCATCATGCTCTTTTATGTGGCTCCTGAGAGCTTAGACACAGCTGGTTTGCAACTCACGGGCAGTGGCACAGCTCTGACAGCCCTACCAACACACCTGGTAACCCTCCAATGGCTTTTTGAGGACAACCACAATGCTTTTGTGGGCCACGGTGAAAATGAGTTTGACACCCCTGGTCTAAGAGGTGGGACGTGCATCCAGTAGATATGTTGTAGGCATCTGGGAAGTGTTACACTGTAATGGTAGCCAAAGTCATAGTGATTTGGATGAAAAAAAGTGAAAATGATGTCTTTGGACACTTTGTAATATTTGTAGCTTTGTCCTATGTTCATTGTTAGGGTGCCTTCCAGACTGGATTTTCCGACCGGTATATTGTCTTTTTTTGACACGCAGGGGGTCAGCTTTGGTCCACGGTTTGCGGATTTAAGCCGCCCCCCCTTCACATTATGAGAACAGGGCAGAAGAATGAACATGTTGTAAGTTTTTCGTTATGCCGGTGGTGTCAAAAACCATCAGGCAAAAAATCCGTGTAGTGGGGACTGCTGAACGGATTTCCTATTCATTTCTATGGGGAGTATTGCTTGTTGGTTATCAGACATTTTTTAAAACTGCACTCCGTCTGAAAAACCCTACGGACAAGCCCTTACAGTAAAGTGTCCACATTGTAGCAACTGGTGCCTAGTGGTGCTCAAATCTGTCCCTGTATATGTCAACTCTGGCTTGACCAAATGTGCTAAAAAATTTGGGTTCGGGATGTTCCGAACCTAAATTATTTCTCTCTGGTCTTAACACTAAACCCAGCCATAATCCTGAATGTAACCATAATCCCCACCGCAAATTAGGGTTATGTTTTTTAAATAGTCTTCAGGGTTTAACCAGATCCTGATGAAGCGTTTCCCCCTTCCTGACCAGACTTATTTTGTTTAGTACATGCAGGTGTGAACACTATAATGATTTTACTCAGTTATTCTACTATTTTTTTCACCTTTTTATGGTGATATGTAAGGCTTTATTTTAATGTAATTTTTAGATAATTTTTTAAAAATATTAACAGAAAAAAAATCTTAAAAATGTTCTTCACTATTTTTTAACTCCTGAACGACCGCCCAATGTCTTTTGACGCCGGGCATTTCAGGTCGTTCGTCTGCAGCGACGTCTTTGGGTGTTGCTGCAGACATTGGAGTTTGCGGCGCACCCAGCGTTGCGGCAGCCCTGGGAACGGGGTTGTACTACACAGACCTATTCCCAGCGCAGATCCTGCAAGCTCCCCTCCACGCCTCGGTGCTTTAACCCTTTGATTGCCGCAGTTCATCAACGCAGCACAATCAAAGGGTTTCCCTGCTCTGTCGGGTGATCGGAACGCCCGGTGACCCGACAGAGCCCAGGAAACAGCTACACAGTCAGCCCTGTGGACCTAGAGTAGCCCCAGGGCTGTCTGTGTAAGAAGCCAGTGATCAGGGCAGACTGTGTGCTGTCCTGATCACTGCCTGTGTCAGGCTGACACAGATTATAATGTATTAGCAAATATGAATATGCTAATACATTACTAAGTATAGAAAAAAAAAATTAAAATAGTTCTCCCTTCAGGGGATTTAAAAAAAAAAAAAAAGGTAAAAAAAATAAAAAGGGTTAAAAAAGAATAAAAAAATAAATAATAAAATAAAAATAAATATTTAATAAAAAATAATTGTGCATAAATTACACAAACAAAACAACCCTACACATATTAGGTATCCATACAACCGTAATGACCTGTATAATTAATCTAACAAGTTATTAAGTGTGAAATGTGAATGGTGTAAAAAAATTAAAATTTGAAAAAAAAAATTGAAAGCAAATTCTGGCAATTATTTATAAGTGAACTTAAACTATTCCCCCATAAAGTACAACTTGTCTCGAATAAAACGAGGCCTCATCCAACTGCATCATTGAAAAAATAAAGTTACAACTGTTGAAATTCAAGGAGGCAAAAACTAAAAAAAACTTCTGGTCATTAAGTACTTTTCAGGCCTTCGGCTTAAGGGGTTGATGTATTTTTTTAAATAGCAAAAGTGGCACTAAAATAAGTTTTGTAGTTGTGTCACAGACATTTAAATTGTAGCAATACATATTTTTTGTTGGGTCAGAGCTTAACATTGCAGTTTGGCTTTTTAGTGTTTTTCATAGTTTTTTTGTGCTTGTGTTTTTTTTTTATCTATGAATTATTTTATTTCATATCACAAGGCATTATGGGAAAGGAGCTGGAAAGCTCACTGCGCCCTCTATAGGTTGTAACAAAGCCTCAATTTACTTTATTTCATACATTATGCCGCAATTGGGACAGGAAAAGAAATCTGTGGGTATTTTTTTATTTATTATTTATTTTCCTATTTCCCCTGTAAGTGATAAATTTGTCCCAATTACAAAGGAAATTCATCCCTCTCCATGCAGAGTTAGATGTCGACAGGTAAAGTCAACGGGTGATCGGATTCTAGTTAAATTACCGGCCTCTGTCACTATTGGTCGATATCTCCTCCAATCATGCTCTGACATCACTTTCTTTGTCACTTCCGGCTAAATTCACATTAGGGGCCCCTAAAAGCATTGCTGGAGAGGAAGTGATGTCAGATGTTCCATCAGATGGGAAGTGATGTCAGAACCCAAAGATCACATTGAGGACAACAGTGACCTTTAAAGGGGTTGTCTCACTACATGGATTCATCTGACCTCAGTCCTGTTTTCTTGGTTTCATTTTGAATTCAGGGGCGTACTTACTGGCTTCTACTCGGCTGCAGTAGAAGCCAGGTCTGTAACTATAGCAACCAGTGCTGGCAGTCTATCAGGGAAGATTGAACAGGTCTGTAGCTATAGCAACCAGTGCTGGCAGCCTATCAGGAGAGATTGAACAGGTCTGTAACTATAGCAACCAGTGCTAGCAGTCTATCAGGGGAGATTGAACAGGTCTGTAGCTATAGCAACCAGTGCTAGCAGTCTATTAAGGGAGACTGAACAGGTCTGTGGCTATAGCAACCAGCGCTGGCAGCCTATAAGGATAGATCAAACAGGTCTGTAGCTATAGCAACCAGCGCTGGCAGCCTATCAGGAGAAATTGAACAGGTCTGTAGCTATAGCAACCAGTGTTGGCAGCCTATCAGGAGAGATTGAACAGGTCTGTAGCTATAGCAACCAGCGCTGGCAGCCTATCAGGATAGATCAAACAGGTCTGTAGCTACAGCAACCAGTGCTGGCAGCCTATCAGGAGAGATGGAACGGGTCTGTAGCTAAAGCAACAAGCGCTGGCAGCCTATCAAGAGATATTGAACAGGTCTGTAACTATAGCAACCGGTGCTAGCAGCCTATCAGGAGAAATTGAACAGGCCTGTAGCTATAGCAACCAGTTCTGGCAGCCTATCAGGAGAGAGCAAACAGGACTGTAGCTATAGCGACCTGAGGAACTGATGCAGCCCATACAAGAGGGGATATCTAGGAATAGGTAGGACACTGTTAATGGACACATATTGCAGTGAGATCTTGTTATTTGCAAGATCTTTAACATAAAAAGCAGCGATCCCTGTAGTGAGACGACCCTTTTAAGTTAAGCTCTACATAAAGCTAAGAATCCCTCACACTAACCCCAACTTAGGGTTAGAGATACAGTTACAGGCATTTGTTGGTGTTTGCCAACAGTCAGAAAGTGCTGTATTTGGGTCGAATTTGTCACCACACCAATCATGTCTCCTACTCTTTGCCATATTGGGAGGTGACCAAGATAGAAAAATAAGGGACTGTCACATCTCCATTCTACAAAATTTGAGCGTGGTGACCTATGGGACTGGAGAAGGTGGGCAACAACAGCGTGCAAGAGTTCCCAAAATAGTGTTAACTTCAGATGTTCAAGTGTTGGCCAAGAAAAACTGGAAAAAATTAACTTTTAAGACAAAATTCCTATTGTCTCCAGCAGAAGCCATAAGGAGATGGAAATGTTCTTGTTGTTCTTGTGCCACTTGTTTTGAGGCTTAGATTTCTCCTTGATGTTATGGTAGTATAATATGATCTGGCACAATGTGTAAGATACAAATTACACAAATTACATGAGGTCGTACCCCGGGATGTGTCACTAGGACCGTCATAGGACTTCCATCCTTTCAGCAAATGTCAGGCTTCATGCTTGTCCTGTCCTAAGATTATCACATCTTCCAAAGGTGAAGTTATGATCATTTACTAAGAAAGTCCTTGGTAAATTTAGTTTTTCAGATTGATATAAATTGTACTCGTAATTAGTCCCTGTAAGAATAGATTTGGTGAACTGATAGCAAATTGCCCATATCACCTCTATATGTCAACAGGTCCGAGACTAACACAATGGACAGCCCCTTATTCATCTTCAATGCTTCAATATAGAAAGCTTGGTCACCAGTGAAACCAAGGAAGAACGAAGTGATCTGTAACATTTACATTGTCTACTTTCTAGCCCCACTCATGGGCACGGCGGTCAAATCAGTTCAATAAGCTACATCCTATGGATGGGTAAACCTTGCCAACTTCCCTCATGTCTAGCGATGAAATAACATCATTTGTTTTCCTGGTTACGGGGTATCCTCCTGAACGTTGGCTGCAGAGGTCTATCATTAATTCTTAGAAGAGTGTGATTCATGCTCGTTCTGCGTGAGATAAATGTTATATATGACCCATATTCTATTATCTAACCCTTAGATTGAAGTAACCCTTCTGCTGCACTGCTCCATGGAGACAAAGCTACTGCAGACTTGGCGGCCGACACCGAAACTCTGCTCTGCTGGGACACGTTCATCACCGCCTGGAGGCACTGTCCATTGGCAGCAGAACATACCCAAAGATGGTGAGAGACACTGAAACATCCAGCCCTGGAAATGTGTAAAACAGGAGAGGAACAAAGTTACTATCTATCTATCTAAACTATCTAAAACTATCATCTACTATCTATCTATCTATTTTCTATTATCTCATATCTATCTCATATCTATCTTTTCCCCATATCTATCTCATATCATCTATCTCATATCTTATAATCTCATATCTATTATTTATCTATCTATCATATCTATCTATCTCATATCTATCTATCTCATATCTATCTATCTATCTATCTATCTATCTATCTCATATCTATCTATCATATATCTATCTATCTATCTATCTATCTATATCTATATCATAATCTATCTCATATCTATCTATCTCATATCTATCTATCTCATATCTATCTCATATCTATCTTTCTATCTATCTTTCTATTTATCTATCTATCTCATATCTATCTCTCATATCTATCTATCTATCTATCTATCTATCTATATATCAATCCCATATCTATCTATCTATCTATCCAATATCTATATATCTATCTCATTTCTATATATATATCTCTTATCTATCTATATATCTATCTATCCCATATCTATCTATAAAAAAAAGGAAAACGCTCGCACTCACAATTTGTAAAAAAGAAAAAAGTTGGTGCTTCATTTCATGTTCTAAAGCACTAACTTTTTTCTTTTTTACAAATTGTGAGTACAATCGGTTTTCCTTTTTTTGTTACTGGATCCGTGACTTGATCTATACCAGATTGCACCCATTCTCATTTTGCTAGTGAGGTGCTGCCTTTTTTCCTCTATCTATCTATCTATCTATCTATCTATCTATCTATCTATCTATCTATCTATTTATCCCATATCTATCTATCTATCTATCTATCTCCTAACTATCTATCTATTTATTTATCCCATATCTATGTATCTATTTATCTCATACTAGTGCATCTCAAAAAATAGAATATCACTGAAAAGATAATTGATATCAATATTTTAAATCAAATAGAGAAACCCATGTATTGTATAGACTCATTACAGATATTCCATACTAAAAAATACTATTTCTAATCCTATCTGCTAGTTGCAAATTATAGGGATTCAAGAACAGTTGTGACTTGTTGTGTTGCTGCCAGAGTTCTTCCATAATACCCTGTTCAACGGATATCACATAGAAAAAATATTCTATTTCTAATCCTATTTGCTAGTTGCAAATTATAGGGATTCAAGAACAGTTGTGATTTGCTGTGTTGCTGCCAGAGTTCTTCCATGACACCCCGTTCAGCAGATATTCCATATAAAGAATTCTATTTCTAATCCTATTTGCTAGCTGCAAATTATAGGGATTCAAGAACAGTTGTGACTTGTGTTGCTGCCAGGGTTCTTCCATAACACCCCGTTCAACAGATATCCCATAGAAATTTTTTTTATTTCTAATCCTATTTGCTAGTTTCAATTTATAGGGATTGTAGAACAGTTTTGATTTGCCGTGTTGCTGCCAGGGTTCTTTCATATTACCCTGTTCAACAGACATTCCATAGAAATAATTCTATTTCTATTCCTATTTGCTAGTTGCAAATTATAGGGATTCAAGAACAATTGTGATTTGCTGTGTTGTTGTCGTCAATGTTCTTCCATAACACCCCATTCAACAGATATTCCATGCTAAAAAATACTATATCTAATCCTATTTGTTAATTGCAAATTTAAGGGATTCAAGAACATTTTTGGGATTTGCTGTGTGCTGGGGCAGGGTTCTTTCCATAACCCCCTGTTCAACAGAATATTCCATATAAAAGAATTATATTTCTATCCTATTTGTGTTTGCATTTTATAGGGTTCAAGAACATTGTGACTGTGTTGCTGGCGGGTTCTTCAAAAACACCCGTTTCAAGATATCCCATAGAAATTTTTTTTTATCTATTATTTGGCTAGTTTTCAATTTATAGGGATTGTGAAACAGTTTTGATTTGCGTGTTCTGAGGTTTTTCATTTTTTTACCCTGTTACAGACATTCCATAAAAAAAATTCTATTTCTAATCCTATTTGCTAATTCCCAAGTTTTGGGATTCAATAAGAGTAGTGATTTGCTGTGTTGCTGCCAGGGTTCTTCCATAACACCCCGTTCAACAGATATTCCATAGAAAAAAAAACTATTTCTAATTTAATTTTCTAGTTGCAAATTATAGGGATTCAAGAACAGTTGTGATTTGCCGTTTCGCTGATAGGGTTCTTCCATAACACCCCGTTCAACAGATATTTCATAAAAAAAATTCTATTTCTAGAATCCTATTTGCTAGTTGTAATTTATAGGGAATCAAGGACAGCTGTGTTCTGAAGTCTTTGGAGTAGAGTTCTTCAATAAGAGACTGTGAACAAATCTTGACCTTTTTAATACTTATCTTTTTGAACTTGGAGCGAAATAGAGATGGTAAGCGAGCAAGGAGGGGCGTAGGATGTGGAGCTAGAAGTACGAGACAAGGCACTTCCAGTGCTCCAGACAACACACAAGCGAGCACATCTTTAGCTGCAGGACCGTCAAGCCTGTCATCGCTTGTTTGGTTCCCTGTTCGTCTGATTACTGAAGAGCATCGCCAATCTGTTCTTCAGTGGTTAACACAACCTGCATCCAGTGGTTTTAACACCTCGTCCTCTCAGTCACAGCAACAAATGTCATCATCATCATCATCATCAGTCCAACCTGAAGCAAACGGGTTCCAAAGGTTTGGGGGTCAGGCTACTGTAAATGATACCGTTAGTACATGTCCTACTCAAAAAAAATCTCATTTCAAATACTAATTTCTTCTTGAAAATTTAATTGAGTATCCAAAAGGTCATTTTTGCTGGTTTGGGGGTCAGGCTTCCGTAAAAGACACCGTTAGTAAATGTCCTACACCTGGCGGTGCAGTGTGTTTCTGATGGTAGGCTTTTTAACGTTGGTCCCAGGTCTCTGCAGGTCATTCACTAGGTCCCCCCGTGTGGTTCTAGAACTTTTGCTCTCTGTTCTTGTGATCATTTTAAACCCCATTGACCCATTGTTCTTGAGATCTTGCATGTCGCCCCACATGGAGGGAGATTATCAGTGGTCTTGTATTTCTTCCATTTTCTAATTATTGCTCCCACAGTTGATTTCTTCACACCAAGCTGCTTGCCTATTGCACATTCCATCTTCCCAGCCTTGTGCAGGGCTACAACTTTGTTTTTGGTGTCCTTCAACAGCTCTTTGGTCTTCACCACAGTGAAGCTTGGAGTGTGACTGTTTGAGGTTGAGGCAAATGGAAACTGGCAGGAGCCCCATTTCACTTTTTGTACCAGGGCCCAAGAAGTTTATCTCAATGGAGAAGATGGAGGTTCAGCTGGCAGAGGCGTACTTATAGGGGGTGCAGCATTAGCAGCCACTATGGGGCCCTGCATCCTGAGGTATCGCAAAAGCCCCTTTGACACATAAGAAGACACCGGTATTGGAAATGGTACATGGTAACTTGCAGGGGGTGCCAATAGGGGAGTACTCCTGTCAGTGGCCCTTATCAAAAAAGGGCCCAGTGATAGGTTAAAAAATAGGAACAAGTAAGGGTTGAGGGCCCCATTTGATTTAGCTGCATGGGGCACTAAAATGGTTAATAGATGACTGATGGCAGCCCTGGTTACCACTGCACCCCCTACAACTACGGTCCTGCCAACTGAACTTCCATGTTCTCCATTGGGAGGTTCCTCTGCCACCCCATATATCACATGGTAAAAAAGTGATAGGGGGATCCTGCCGGTTATCATGTGTCATTTCCAATACTGGTGTCTTCTTATTTATCAAAGGGACCCCGTAGCAGCTGCTAGCGCTGCACCTCGTATAGTTACGCTGTCCTCATCTTTTCAGCCATTGAAAGGAATGAATTATTTTAGCCTGTGAATTTTTTTCTGTGAATTTTCTTCACTAATTTTTACACGTATCCATTGTACTCTTAGGGAAAGTAATTGCGGCTTCTCCTCTCCTGTGCTAGTATAAAAATTAACCTGAACATCATCTCCCATTGACTTTAATGGGGTTCGAAGTTCGGTTCGAGTTTGACTCAAACTTCTCAAAATTCGTGATTCGACTCGAACTTGAATCTTCTACCACTCGCGCATCACTACTGCCCAATAACTATTTGGCATAAATAGGGGCAATTGAGCTTCCCATGGCTGTGCCCTTGAGCTTGCAGTAAACTTTATTATTATATAAGAAAAAAAAATCTTAGTTCAGGTAAATTCCAGGAGTTGGAGAACAAATTGACCATGATATTAGAACCATGATATAGAGAACCATGTGTTCAGAAATGACTCAACTGCCTTTAATCCAAACTCAGATGAAATTGACGAATACAGTGTTTCAAATCCAGTTGTGGGTTCTTATTTACCATCAGATCTCTCCAATTTTAAGGGAGGATGTAATCATGAAATGTGGAATGTACACACATGAGCCTTCATAAGCAAATCACAAATCCTCCCATTCATATGTTGGCAGAATAAATAGTCTAATTCCATTGACAAAAGACCTGAATCCTGACAAAGATGAGTGATAATTTATCTCCTAATCCTTCTTCTGACTATCGCCTAGTGTACCTGATAATCTTATTTAAACCAGCAGAGACAGTATGGACGCTCTCCGACATGTTCTCACCTCCTTTGAGGAATCCGAAAATCCCTCTGATGAAAATACAACAAAAACACTTCAACAATGAGAGATCTGGATTGAGATAGAAAACAATGCCAGGTAATTCGGTAAATAAAGAAAATAGTAGACGTCATCTCTTATCTTTATTGTTCTCGATTTATCCAGCAATGATGCCATCTCTAGACAGAAAACAAGCCGAAAATCCACCGTCATTGTCAACAATCCCATAAAGACGATATCTGTTTCCAAGTACTTGAATGGGATCAACGCTGGTGTAAAAAGATAATTGTCTGTAGAGCCATGATGTCTGTGATATCATATTCCTATTACCCTTGTAGGATAGATTTCATTTTCTCTTGTACTGTCCCAATTCTACAAATTTAATAAAACACCATATTCCTTTTATTTCCTGCTAATTATTCCAACTTTCTCCTTTCTTAGCCTGTTGGCAGATATTCCAGTTTAGGAAATGTGGGTCTTTGGGTCACCACAGGTCTTGAAAAACAGCTTGTAAGGGTGAAAAGAGACAGACATCCATTCATCTAGTTCATCTTATTGTTCTATAGTGTTGCTCCAGAGGAAGCAAAAACCCTCCATGAGGAAGAAACCAATTGTCCTCATTTTAGGGAAAAAATTCCTTCATCAAACTCCATTGTTGCAACCGGAGTAAACCCCTGGATCAACGACCCCTCTCCAGAATCCTGGTCACTATAACTTGTTATATTATTACATCTAGAAATGTATCCAGACCCTTCTCCAGAATCCTGGTCACTAACAATTGTTATATTATTTACATCTAGAAATGTATCAGACCCTTCTCCAGAATCCTGGTCACTATAACTTGTTATATTATTACATCTAGAAATGTATACAGACCCTTCTCCAGAATCCTGGTCACTATAGCCTCTTACATTATTACATCTAGAAATGTCTCCAGACCCTTCTCCAGAATCCTTGTCACTATAACTTGTTATATTATTACATCTAGAAATGTATCCAGACCCTTCTCCAGAATCCTGGTCACTATAACTTGTTATATTATTACATCTAGAAATGTATCCAGACCCTTCTCCAGAATCCTGGTCACTATAACTTGTTCTATTATTACATCTAGAATGTCTCCAGCCCTTCTCCTGAATCCTGTTCACTATGACTTGTTTATATTATTACATCTAGAAATGTATCCGACCCTTCTCCAGAATCCTGGTCGCTATAACTTGTTATATTATTACATCTAGAAATGCATCAGACCCTTTTTGAACTCTGTTAGTGAATTCACTATGACAAGTTCCTCTGGCAGAGAGTTCCACAGTCTCACTGCTTTTACAATAAAAAATCATTTTCTATGTTTTTGTAGAAACTTTCTTTTCTCTTGGCGTAGAGGACATCCCCTTGGTCTGGATACAATCCTTGGTATAAATAGTTCTTAGGAGAGATCTCTATATTGACCTCTCATAAATCTATAGATATTTTATTATGTCCCCCCCGAAGCCGTCTTCTCTCAAAATAATCCTAATCTTGCTCATCTTTCTGGGTATTACCGTCCAACCAGTCTTTTTATTACTTTCGTTGTCACCTTTGAAGCTGTACAAGCTCTACGAAAAATTCTCCCCAATATCCCCTGTATGGTCTGACCAGAGACTTGTATAATGGGAGAATGATGTTCTCATCAGGTGCATCTATGCCCCTTTTAATACACCCCATGATCCTATTTGCCTTGGCAGCTGCTGCCTGACACTGGCTGCTACAATTAAGTTTACTGTCCACCAGTATTCCCAAGTCCTTCTCCAGTCACTTTTACCTATCGCTTTTCCATTTAACAAGTAATTATGTAATGGATTTTTCCTCCCCATGTGCAGAACCTTGCCTTTATCTGTGTTAAACCTCCTCTGCCATGTCTCTGCCCAGGCCGCCAACTTATCCAGATCCCTTTGTAATAGAACATTATCCTCTATTGTGTTGATTATTGTACAGAGCTTAGTATCATCTGCAAAGATCGATATTCTACTGTGCAATCCATGTGTAAGGTCATTAATGAAAATATTAAAGCGGACAGGGCCCAATACTGACCCCTGTGGTCCCCACTAGTAACAGTGACCCCTCCAATACTGACCCCAGTGGTCCCCATTAGTAACAGGAATCCAGTCTGAGTATGTACCGCTATCAACACCCTTTATTTTCTATCACTGAGCCAGTTACTTACCCACTTGCACACATTTTCCCCCAGTCCAAGCATTTTACTTACCAACCTTTTATGTGGCACAGTATCAAATGCTTTAGAAAAATCTAGATATATGACATCCAGTGCCTCACCCCGATCCAGCCTAGAACTAACTACCTCATAGAAGCTGATGAGATTAGTTTGACAGGACTGATCCTTCATAAACCCATGCGTGAATGGAGTTATACATTTATTTTCAATGAGATAGATCTCTAAGAAAACCTTCAAACATTTTACCCACAACAGAGGTTAAACTTACCGGCCTATAGTTTCCAGGGTAATTTTTTGACCCCTTTTTGAACATTGGCACCACATTTACTATTCGCCAATCCTTTGGGGAATACACAGTTATTATACAGTCCATAAATATTAAGAATAGGGACTTATCTATCACATTACTTATTTCCCTTAGGATGCTGAGATTTATATCATCAGTACGTGGTGATTTATCTATTTCAATCTTCTTAAGGTGGAGCTGCACTTGTTCCTGGGTAAGACAAGAAACATTCAGTACCTCATCCCCCTGCTCATCAACAGGAAAGTCATTTTTTCTTGGTAAATACAGTGGAGAAAAAAATATTTAATAGGTTTTCTTTCTCCTCATTGCCCTCTACAATGTTCCCCTCACTACTTTCCAAAGGTCGAGATTTTCAGTTTTAATATTTTTACTATTTATTTAATTTAGAAATATTTTGGGGTTAGTTTTACTTTCTATGGCAATCTATCTTTGCTGCCTTTATCATTATTTAACATAGTTATTCCTTTTCTTATAGTTTTTTAGTGCCTTTTCACTGCCCTCCTGTTTAAGTAGCTGAAAAACTTTCATTTTGCTAGTTTTTGCCTCCTTTACATCTCTGTTGATCCGCATTGGCTTTTTCCATTTTCTAATCATTTTATTATTATTGGTTAGGGCCAGGGGCTATGTTGTTAGGGACAGCACTAGGGACAACTTTTTAGGGATAGATTTCAGAACGTTAACGACTACGGTCAGGCATTGCTTTGTTCTTTGCTTCTGGATTCAAGTCATTTATCATTCCATCTCCTGATGTGGGGTTATCCCTTTTTGCATAGCTTTTGCTGATGTTGCATTGATGGAGATGTATGTGTGAGTCTTTAACCAAAAACTACTCTTTAAATCAACCAATAAATGGTATATGGTGCCCTAGTCATGAAAACCACAAGTAGCTTGTATAGAGAGTAGGAGAGATAAAATATAAGCAACAGAACTAGACTGATATTGTCTTTGTCCCTTATTAGTTGTAACAAATTCTCTTAATGTCAGAAAATTGACTCCATGTTGGGGAGTGGATTGTCATTGGGTATTATTTCTCCTTGGAGACCACCAATTGGCATAAGTAGTTTACCATGCCAGGTAATGTTCCATGGATAAACAAATATGTTAACTAGCTCTTCTGCAGAAGGAAGAAACTTCCTTTAAATGTAACTATCCTGTAAGTCAATGTAAAACCCATAAAAGAGCCTTGAAACTTCAGTAGGGATTTTCTGCCAAGCAGCGTTGGCTGGAAGACATGTTTGTGATATAATTCTTGGGTGTACTATTTCTCCTATTGGCCAGGCACTGCTCTGACACTGATCAAGTGACTAAGTCAATATGACGCAACAAATAAAAGATGTTTGGCTGATAGAAATGAAACCTACATAGATTCTGAGGCATAAAACCAACAAAACACAGAATAAGTAATCCTATGGAAGATATCCTCAGTCGGGACTTGGAGACACCATTAAAAACGGTAGAACTGTTGGACGGTAGCCATAGTTCTTGATCGAAGGAATGGAGCATCTCTATGAATACTTTCAGATTATATGCTTAATAATATAGGTCTAGAGCTGCTTTCAGGAAACTAGAAAGCAGAAAAGATGAAAAGATGAGTAATCCCAATAATCACACAAATTATACAATAAAAAAATTCCGCTGGCAGGTTCTCAGTCTAAATTGTACGTTTCATAAAATAAATGTCTCAGAAGCCAAAGGTGAAACAGAGTTGGACCTTGTGTCCTGTCTCTGACCTTTCAGGCTCAGAGATTACTCTTAAAAACAAATAGGGAGCTGTCCATCATATTAGTGGTTCCAAGTTCATAAAATTACAAAAAAAAAATAATTTAAAATTAAAGAACAGGAAGTTCTGGAGGACGATACCTAGAACTAGATCTATCCACGATGATTACCTCGATAACGTCTACCAAACTCATTGTATTAAATGTTCTTGTCTGATCTTAGTATGACAATAATGATTAATTGTATTATGGGGTCTATGGGGTCAATAATGTTCAATGATGTTCTAGATATTCATCTAATTGGGTCTTGGAAACAAGTAGATCAAGTCTGAAATATTACCTGTGCTATGATACTTCAATATTCAAGAGGCCCTATTTGAAAGTATAACCAATGTAAAACTAGACATAGAGAAGCAAACAATAGTCCTTGGCCAATCAAACAAAGTTTTGCTGTAACTCATATGATCTCCCATAGACACTTAATTGAGGGCGTTGACTCTTTCTGGAGCACGGAGCAAACCAATGGACTTCCTGGGCACTACACACTTTGTAAAACAGCAAATTATCTCCAGCTCCTATTCCAATAAAAATATATTATTTTATTGCAATTCTTTAAAATCCATAGCGACCAGCATCAAGCAGTCAACACATTTTGGGTGTTCAAACCCTTATTCATGGCATATTTTATGGCATAGTCCTTGGCCTCTTCTTATATGGCAATTCAAGATCCCAGTCAGTCTCCATGGGTGTCTGTCTTAAAACTGATCCCTAGGTGTCCGTTTTCACCTCCGCGATGGAGGTGCCAAATGGAACCTCCGATGCAAATGTGAACCAAGCCAAAGAGGATAATGAATACTCATATTCTAAATTCAGTCACCAATATCTTGGTCTCGAGAACCACAGTTATACAATGTAAAGGAGAAAACTTTTAAGGGTCCTAGAAACTCCCTATACAATGTGATTTATGCCATATTTATTATATATTATCTTAGAAGGGTTTTGTTAGGGATTTGTTACATCTTACTACAGTGTTAGTCTGGGGTATGAAAATCTGGTTTAGGGATATTCCCTCCACCCCTTACAGTGTAATAGTTGTTGTCTGAATGGATTGTTAAAGGGGTTGTCTCACTACAGGGATCACTGCTGCTTTTTATGTTAAAGATCTTGCAAAAACAAGTCACTTTGCAATATTTGTCCATTAACAGTGTCCTACCTATTCAGAGATATCCCCTCTTGTATGGGCTGGATCAGCTCCTCAGGTCACTATAGCTACAGACCTGTGTGATCTCTCCTGATAAGCTGCCAGCACTGGTTGCTATAGCTACAGACCTATGTGATCTCTCATGATAGGCTGCCAGCGCTGGTTGCTATAGCTACAGACCTGTTTGATCTCTCATGATAGGCTGCCAGCACTGGTTGCTATAGTTACAGACCTGTTCAGTCTCTCCTGATAGGCTGCCAGTGCTGGTCGCTATAGCTACAGACCTGTTCAATCTCTCCTGATAGGCTGCTAGCACTGGTTGCTATAGCTACAGACCTGGCTTCTACTGCAGTCTAGTAGAAGCCAGTAAACACGCCCCTGAATTCAAAAGGAAACCAAGAAAACAGGACTGAGGTGAGATGAATCGATGTAGTGAGACAACCCCTTTAAAAGACTTAAAGACTACTTCAGTCAATTTATTAACACTAAATGTAAATATCCTTTATACAGAATTCATCATCAGAAAACCATCTATGGTTTAATCTTAAATTGCAATATTGAGTGTATATTTTTAAATAACATTTTAAAAAAAATATTTTCAAGGTCATTGTGTTTAAAAAGAATCTAAAATGTTTTGCCTTTCACCCCAGTCACATCTCTTTCCTCCTCTCCCTGCACACTGATGTCCGCACAGTTCACAGAGCATGCCCAAAATGGCATCCCACAGAAATCAATGGGAAGTGGTCACAGCTCTTCTCCACTCCCTGCCCACTGACATCTGCATAGGTCACAGAGCATGCCCAAAACACTATCTCATAGGAATCAATGAGCAAGGGTGATAACACTGACATCTGAACTGGTCACAACCCATACCCACATAACTTTCCTATAAGGGTCAATAGATGTTGGTCACAGCCCTCCTCTCCTTCTGCACCCTGACCTCTACACAGGTCACAGAACATGCCCACAACACTCTCAAACAGAAGTTACCAGCGGACTGGTGCTGTTCACCTCCTCATCCTTCTTGCACAGTGACTTTTTCACAAGCTACAGGGCATCTCCACAACGCTTTCACATAGAAGTTAATAGGTGACAGTCATGACCTTCTGTTCTCCCTGCGTGTGACTTCTGCACAGGTCACAGAGCATGCCCACAACATACTGTTACATAGAAGTCCATAAGTGATCTACAGACACCCGTTTCATATGGTCCCTGTAGCTGGTATAATGTATATCTGTAACTTCTGTTAATAGCTACTCTTTCTTAAATCTGTCAGTTTTTACCCTAGCTACAGCACCATCTTCCCTTTCCTGCCCAGTTACCACTGCACTGGTTAAAGAGCATGCCCGCAACATTCTCCAACATGGTAGGTGCTCACCTTCTCATACTTCCTGCACAATGACTTCTTCACAGGTCACAGGTCATACCCACAACACTCTAAAGGGGTTGTCTCACTACAGGGATTGCTGCTTTTCATGTTAAAGAGCTTGCAAAAACAAGTCACTTTGCAATACATGTCCATTAAAGGGGTTGTCTCACTACAAGGATTGCTGCTTTTTATGTTAAAGAGCTTGCAAAAACAAGTCACTTTGCAATATGTGTCCATTAACAGTGTCCTACCTATTCCTAGATATCCCCTTTTGTATGGGCTGCATCATTTCCTCAGGTCGCTATAGCTACAGACCTGTTTGATCTCTCCTGATAGGCTGCCAGCACTGGTTGCTATAGCTACAGACCTGGCTTCTACTGCAGCCTAGTGGAAGCCAGTAAACACGCCCCTGAATTCAAAATGAAACCAAGAAAACAGGACGAATCAATGTAGTGAGACAACCCCTTTAATAGTGTCCTACCTATTCCTAGATATTCCCTCTTGTATTGGCTGCATCAGCTCCTCAGGTCGCTATAGCTACAGACCTGTTCGATCTCTCCTGATAGGCTGCCAGCACTGGTTGCTATAGCTACAGACCTGTTTGATCTCTCCTGATAGGTTGCCAGTACTGTTTTCTATAGCTACAGACCTGTTTGTTCTCTCCTGATAGGTTGCCACTACTGTTTGCTATAGCTACAGACCTGTTTGATCTCTCCTGATAGGTTGCCAGTACTTTTTGCTATAGCTACAGACCTGTTTGTTCTCTCCTGATAGTCTGCCAGCACTGGTTGCTATAGCTACAGACCTGACTTCTACTGCAGCCTAGTAGAAACCAGTAAACACGCCCCTGAATTCAAAATGAAACCAAGAAAACTGGACTGAGGTCAGATGAATCAATGCAGTGAGACAACCCCTTTTAGATAGATGTTCAGAGATCACCTTCTCCCTTCTGTGCACAGAGACGTCCGTACAAGCCATAGAGCATGCCCACAACACTCTTTCATATAAGTCAATGAACTGCCTAGGACTCCACCTCATACCCATCAGGAAGCGGGCATACACGGTGCGCCAGATCAGGGCCAGGCATTTGAATTTGCCATGGAGGAGTGGGGGTGGGTTGCATTTTCTCTGGTGCACTTTCTGGTCCTTCCATATGGTGACTGACAGGATGAGGTGTTTACAGGTATATGGACCTTTAGCTGTATCAAGCTGCTCTTATATAGGGCAGCCTATTCAGCTGACAGATCCGCTTTAAGACAATCGTTTCAATTTTTCTCCTTTTTCGGTTAAATCCTAAGTCAATATTTTCAGGAGCGAGATCATTTTTCCATCGATATATTTTATGATGTTGTAATAGGTCTCATCGTCCAAATAATATTTCCTCTGCTCAGCTTCACTTTTGGAAATAATGACAATTCCTCCTGGTTTATGAGGAGATTTATTGCCATCTCCGAAGGTTCAGAAGGTCATCATCGGACCCACAGACACTTGCATCAGTTTCTAGGCACAACAAGACTTCCATTAGAGAATCTGGCTGGGACTGGCTGCTGCTACACAGTTAAGAAATTTTCCACAAAATCGAAGTGTATGGGTAACACCCAGGTCCTCACTGTAAAAGAAGAAATCTCCAGCTGTGGAGTAATACGGTCTTTCCTGGTTACAGACGAGAAAATCCTAATTAGGACATACGACACGGGAAAGTTTGAGTTTTTATGAACAAATTCTTTCATAACCTATAATTATGTCAAATTGCACGGTAGATCTCTTGTAAAAAGATATTTTGCATATGAATGTTGTGTTAAACCCTTTCTGGCATGGTCATGACCCGCTCCTGATGAGCTCTGACCATTAGGGCAAGTTCATGACATAGAAATGAAAGCTGCTTTGTTCATTCATATTGCACATACGCTTGAGCACTGTATCGTGTTACTAGAGAAAAAATACATCTCTAGTGATGATACATAGATGATGTCCTACAGATATGGCTGATTCACATGGATTTACTGATATCATATATACAGTATATACCAAAATAAGAGAATTAAATACACTATTATTTCAGGAGGTCTATAGCGAGAAGAATGGGTCAACCAAATTATTGCTAGATCACGGTGGACTTCCCAAGGCAGAGTCACAAAGAATCAACTCTACTGTTGGGCTCCAAGAATTCACAAAAAAAATGGGACATTAATTACTCAAAAAACATAGGAACAAGGCCATACTCACAGCTCAAAGGCTGGACTGAAGACTGAATCCAGTAAAGAGGCAACACAGGCCTCTATGCTACTTGGGAAAGATAAACAGGTGCAGCTGATTGCTGAGCAGTACCTCACATACCCCACCACTAGGGGAACAATTAGACTGCACATTAAATTGATACCTGTTCACACAGGATGCAAAAAAGCCACAGTATAATACATGGGGAGATTGTACAAATGCAAAAATACCGAAAAGACAACCACTCACACGCCTTCAACATATGAAGGGGGTGGTTGCTGGTATTATAATTGCATATAGGTAAGGCGATGCAAAAGGGTGCCATTAATGCAGATATGTGTGGTGTACCATGCTGGCTTACAGCCTATTATGCCACTACTATTCGATTAGGCGGGCTGCCCAGCACTTTTTGGGTGTCCAACACAAAGTAAAGACACCCTCTGCTCCCAGTACTTTTGGGCAAATAAATTTACATACTGGAAAAAAATCAAATAGGAGGTATTAGTTAATACAGTGGCCACTAAATGCAAGCCTGCAGGCCCCGTCAAAGCTCCTCATTTCTTGCAAGTCCCAACACTAGCAACTTACAAAAAAATGGGACATTAATTACTCAAAAAACACAGAAACAATGCCATACTCACAGCTCAAAAGCTGGACTGAAATCTGAACCCAGTAAAGAGGCAACACTGGCCCCTATGCTACTTGGGAAAGATAAACAGCTGCAGCTGATTGCTGAGCAGTAGCTCCCATACCCCACCACTCGGGGTACAATTAGACTGCACATTAAATTGATACCTGTTCACATAGTATGCAGAAAAGCCGCAGCATAATACATGGGGAGACTGCACAAATGCAAAAATACCGATAAGACAACCGCTCACACACCTTCAGTATATGATGGGGGTGGTTGCCGGTATTATAATTGCATATAGAAAAGGTGATACAAAAGGGTGCCATAAATGAAGATACGTGTGGTGCACCATGCTGGCTTAAAGTCTATTACGCCACCACTATTCGATTGGGCGGGCTGCCCAGCACTTTTTGGGTGTCCAACACAAGAATTAACTCCAGTGGCGACCCCAGCAATCAACTCCACCGGTGGGCCTAAATGATGAACCTTCTTTGTGGGCCCAAATAATCAACTCCACCAAGGGCCCAATAATTAACTCCCTTAGTGGGCCCAATATTCCAATCCAATGGTGGACAAAAAGAATCATCTCTACTGGTGGGCCCCAAGAATCAACTCCACTGCTGGGCCTAAATGGTAAACCTTATTGGTGGATCTCAAGATGAAACCCCACTGGTGATTTTCAAGAATTCACTCCACTGGTGGGCACAAAGAATCAAGTACACTGGTGGGCCCCAAGAATCAACTCCACTGGTGGGCCCCAAGAATCAACTCCACTGGTGGGCCCAAGAATCAACTCCACTGGTGAGGCCCAAGAATCAACTCCACTGGTGCGCCCCAAGAATCACCTCCACTGGTGGGCCCCAAGAATCAACTCCACTGGTGGGCCCCAAGAATCAACTCCACTGGTGGGGCCCATGAATCAGCTCCACTGGAAGGACCCCAAGAATCAACTCCACTGGTGGTTCCCAAGAATCAACTCCACTGGTGGACCCCGAGAATCAACTCCACTGGTGGACCCCAGAATCAACTCCACTGGTGGACCCCAAGAATCAACTCCACTAGTGGGCCTCAAGAATCAACTCCACTGATGGGTCCCAAGAATCAACTCTACTGGTGATCTTAAAGAATTCACTCCACTGGTGGGCACAAAGAATCAAGTACACTGGTGAGACCCAATAATCAAGTACACAGGTGGACCTAATTGGTAAACCTCATTGGTTCTGGTTCAATGCGGTCTTTTCATATACCTTGTTTCCAATGTTGCCCAGGTTCACATTGCCTTGAGAGACACAAGAAGTTGCTAGAATTCCTTCTCCATGAGACTTATAGCATCTATCATAGATTCATTTATTAACATAATACCTTACTATAGATCAATATCTGTATCTAAAAAAACAAATAGTTACAAAGGGCGACATGTATGAACAGGGCTGTGCCAGAAGTCTGGCGTCTTTTCAGTCTGAGAACTGCCACAGCCCTGTTCGCTAGATTTTTAACCATACGCACTGCAATATTAGGCGCATTACAGAGCGCCCGCAGCACTTTGTAATGCGCCTGAGATCGGGGGGCGCACTGGAGGTGTTGCACCACAACCGTATGAAGCTACACATTTATAGCTTCAGTATGGCAAACCCAGGCGTGTTACTGCTGGAACAGGTAGAGAACTTTCAAGGGGGTTTACCTGAGCCTGAAGTGTCGCTTTGCAGCTAGAAAGTGCTAAATCTATGACCCGCAGTAGAACAGGTTAATTGATTCAGGCACATTCTACACTACTAATGCGCGCAATAAAATTGCCGCCTGGGTGCCAAAAATCATGCATGTCGCCCAAAATGTGTTTTCAGAAATCTACCACTTGCGATACTGTATATCAAATCAATGCAGTTAACGCATCAATCAATATGACAATGGCAGACATATGGCACTGATATGATATAACAGGTAACATGTTAATCAATGCCACTGAGATAGACCCATCAACTTATGTCACAGCTCAGCTTACCGACCATGGATCCTCTGGGTCACCAACAGGTTTTAGACTAGATGAAAGCCGTCCAGCTGAATCTGTTTAGCCACCTGGTTTTCACGCTTTACATGGATATGCACTTCACTGCTGTATATTATTTATTTCTATATTTGTAGGTTTATATTTTTCTATTTATGTGTGTAGAGATTTCTACAGAAATGTGTATGTATATACAGCTCTGAAAAAAATGAAGAAACCACTGCACAGTTTTCTAAAACTCAGCCTTTATACAAGTCTGACAGCCATTCCATTCCAGTGTCAGCTGAATTCCAACCAAAGTCCACCTCATTGTACTTAATGTGCGTCTGATGAGGTGATCACCTGAACCAAATCTTATTTAATGAAGGAAAGTATAAAAAACCCTGCTGTGGGCTTCACAATCCTCTTGCAATAGGACAAGCTGGATGGCAAAACAAGGGCTAGGAATCGGCCAAAAGGAATTTGAATGAAAAAATCATTGTTATTCCACCAAATATTGATTTCTTAACTCTTCCTGACTTAAACCATTAGTCTTATTGATTCTAAAGAAATATGAACTTGTTTTCTTTGCATTATTTGAGGGCTGACAGCTATGTGGCTGCTGCTTCGTTTTTATTATTTTGAAGATTTCTCATTTACTGCAAATAAATACAAAATTTTTTGCTTTGAATTTCGGCGACGTGGTGTCAGTAGTTTATATAACAAAATAACAATGTACATTTTTTCCCAAAAATTTACCATTCAAGAGAAAAATCAGAGAAACTAAATTTTGCAGTGGTCTCTTAATTTTTTTCCAGAGCTGTATATGTATGGTATGAATCTGTGACCTGTTCCATTAGATTCTTTAATTAATTATTCATGCCTCTATATGTATTTATGTGACTCTTGTGTTTTATTTTGACACTTTCTTTCCCGATTATTAAAATAATAAAAAATTCTTCTGCACTTCATTGTATATTATGTCTTTGCGCTTTTATCACCTACTAATTTTTTATTATGTTTTTATCATGCATTTTTTTATACTTATTTATGGATTATTCAATTACTATTAAATATGTGCACATTATAGTCATTTTCTTTTTGCACTGTCCCTTCACATTTCACACTTTTTAATATGGGATTTATTACTTATTTAATAATGGAGAGTTCTATGTAACGTTGTACACTGATTGTCATTGTTGTATTTGCATATCCCTATGTAATTCCATTAATTGGTTACCATCATCTGGTTTATTATATATGTTTCTATGCCTCATTGGTCTTCGGTTTGTGTTCTTTTTGGCATTTTTAGTCTGCACCGGCACTTTTTGCTATGGAAAGAATTTTTTATTTTAGGTATTTATAATTTTGTCCATCATTATGGATTATTATATTTGGGAATAATTTTGGAACACATTTGAGTAAGTCCTGTTTCCCCTGTAGTTCCCTATGCCTCCTTGGTCTCCGGTTCGCATCAGTGGTATTCCCCATGTTTCTGTGGTTTAATTTGTTATGAACCTGTGTCAGTCACTGACACCTTGATGGCGCATGTGCAGTTTAATTTCTGGCCTTCCATGGGGACATTGATGAGGAGGTGCAGGACACTGGCATTGCGTCACGGATGTGTCCGGAGTGGTCTGTTTATGTCTTCTTGCTGGCACCACGAGGCATAGTTAAAAAGAAGAGTATTGTATGGTGGTGCAACCCCCCCCCCCCTTGTTGAAGCCGGGAGTCAAATCTGAAATGTACTTCGGGGTCTTGGTGCCCCCACTGGGTCTGTCACTGCCACTATATATATATATATATATATATATATATATATATATATTAATATATATATATATATGAAATTTGGATATAGTTTATGGTAGTCTGGTGTGTGACTAATACTCATTATGATTAGCATATTTGCACTGTTCATATAATGATATTAATATTTTAATCCAATTAAGTAACTTTGGGGATTTTGTGCATCCTTCCCAGTCGTGGTGTTGTTCCACAGTATTTTCTATACTTTTATATTTTTTCTCTTGTTATTGCCGCTAAGTGTTTTTGAGCATTAATAAACCATTATTTTTTAAAGATTGAGGTATACATTTATAATTGGCAGTGAAGGAAATAAGTATTTGATCCCTTGCTGATTGGGTAAGTTTGAGAGATAGAATATCAAAAATAAAATCCAGAAAATCACATTGTATAAATGATATAAATTTATTTGCATTTTGCATTGAGAAATAAGTATTTGATTCCTCTGGCAAACAAGACTTAATACTTGGTGGCAAAACCTTTGTTGGCAAGCACAGCAGTCGGATGTTTTTTGTAGTTGATGATGAGGTTTGCGCACATGTCAGGAGGAATTTTGCTCCACTCCTCTTTGCAGATCATTTCTAAATCATTAAGATTTTGAGGCTGTCACTTAGCAACTCGGAGTTTCAACTCCCTCCATAAGTTTTCTATGGGATTAAGGTCTGGAGACTGGCTAGGCCACTCCATGACCTGAATGTGCTTCTTTTTGAGCCCCAGATCGATGCTGATTGACAGTCATTTTGTATTTCTTCCATTTTCTTACTATTGCACCAACAGTCGTCTCCTTCTCACCCAGAGTCTTACTTATGGTTTTGTAGGCCATTCCAGCTTTGTGCAGGTCTATGATCTTGTCTCTGACATCCTTAGAAAGCTCTTTGGTCTTGCCCATGTTGTAGAGGTTACAGTCTGACTGATTAATTGAGTCTGTGAGCAGGAGTCTTTTATAAAGGTGACTATTTAAGACAGGTGTCTTTAATGCAGGTAACGAGTGGATTAGGAGCCTCTAACTGGTCTGTAGGAGCCAGAACTCTTAATGGTTGAGGGGATCAAATACTTATTTCTCTGAGCAAAATGCAAATAAATTTATATAATTTATACAATGTGATTTTCTGGATTTTATTTTAGATAGTTTATCTCTCAATGCTAAAATTAACCTACCCTTAAAATTACAGACTGTTCATGTCTTTGTCAGTGGGCAAAATTACACAATCAGCAAGGGATCAAATAGTTAATTACATCCAATAGGCGGCACTCACCCGTATGAACATCTTTGCCCTTGAGCTTATTTAAATACATATGCATTTCAGTGGAGCTACACAGACATATAAGTCTCCACACACCTACATGGTGCCTCTCCTAAATAAAGAATGTTTTGACTTTTGTAAGTATATAACTTATTGCAAACCATTGTAGGGGCCCCATTTACATCACATTTTTTCCTAATGTTTAGTGTGTATGTTTTTTGGTTTTGTGATTAACCCTTTTGGAAAATTAGGCTCCATTACAACATTTCCAATTTGTTAGATGGGGTCAATAAAGTGTCTTGTTGGCCCGATTTGGTGAGCACTGTTCCATCCAACCATTTCCTTTCAAACAATATATCCTTTAAACAAATCCCATATTAGCCTATGGATGGTGAATGTCAGTGCATGGCATCTTTCACAGGCATCTGATACATGGATACTGTATGAGCTTTTCAATAGCTTTTCTAGATGTATCTGTTGGGCCACATTAGCATTATTGTTGCCATTACTGGGCTATTGGAGGGTCTTGGAGATCTGATTTACGGCTGTGTTGAACAGAGCCATGTGAAGGTACTGATGCTCTAAATCCAAGATGGTGCCCATTCCCTTTGGTGGCATAACCACCATGGCCACATGCTGGCTGAGTTCTATAGGGAGAGTGGGTCGCCAATGATATTCTGCTTACTGACCTTGTCCGTCTCTGCTGGCTGTATCGTAGTTCTCTTGGTCCACAATAAATTACTTCAGGCCATACAAATATGTGAAAGGACATTATATAGAGCTCTTGCAACATCTTTTTACCTCTTCGCCCTGTAACCAGGACAAAGGGGTGCCCTCTACTACTAGAGCAATGTGGATTCTTTACTGTAAGAGTGGTGACACAATGGAGTTCAGGGCCACAAAAGGTTGTGGGGATGGAATCTTTACTGTAAGATTGGTAACACAATGAAGAATGGGGCCACAAGAGGTTTGTATTGATGGAATCTTTATTGTAAGAGTGGTACCACTATGGAAAATGGGGCCACAAGAGATTTGTATTGATGGAATCTTTACTGTAAGAGTGGTAATGCTATGCAGAATGGGGCCTTAAAAGGTTGTGATGATGGAATCATTGACCAAATTCAGGAAGGTTGTGGGGACTGGATTCTGGAGATAGGACGTGGATCTAGGGATTATTATGTTGCCAGATTTGGAGTCAGGAAGGGATTTTCCCTCTTACATGGGACAATTGGCTTCCGCCTTATAGGTTTTTTTTTATTTTCCTCTGGATCAACACTTTAGGGTTATAGGTTAGACTTGATGGACCTTAGTCTTTTTCTAACCTTATTTACTATGACACATGGGCCATATAGCTAGCGTTGCTACTCCCCTTGGATATCTATAGTTTCCTTCTTGCTAACCTCCCATGAAACCCATTTTTGCAAAGCTTCATGACCATTATGGTGTCAGCTAAGGTTGAACGCGTTGCCAATTCTTTGTTGGTTCCTCAAGGAAGTTTTGGATTTTTCTGTGTAGGCTGTTGCTGCTCCCTTGGGGCCATTGTAGAACAATGGCATGTAAGTTGTTTATTCTCATGGTTTACCACTAAATGAACCAGGCAGATGAGTTTTCATCATTTCACAAACATTATTATTCAAAAATTCAGGATGTGTGTGAACTTGATCATTCCTGGAACCACCAGTGTAGTTTTCAATGTCAACAAGCCATCGGATCTGTTTCTCTTAAACTATGAAGGTTCAAAAAGTCAACGTATCTACAGAAGGTGGTTATTGGCTTTCTTGACATCACTAAGTCAAGCTGGCACCAATTAATATATGTTGTTTAAATTAGTTATGAAATTTTCAAGGAAAACCCTAAAACGTATGGCACCAAATTGGCCTGGCTGCATACCTTCCAGGTAGGACTGAGGAAGGTTGAACTTTGGAACTTTGGACACAACATCTCTCTTGGAGGAAACATGTTATAGGAACAACATATTTTGCAACCGTTAAGATGTTCCTTCAAGATGCCTGGATGTTTTACAATTAAAATGTGAAGCAACAGGATCAAGCCAATTATTAATTTCCAATTAGAATGTATTATGCATGTCAGACAAGACCAGTAGCGTTCCAAAGTCTGGAATTGTGCCTCGCTACTATCATAATTATTTTTTTTTTTTAGCAGGAATAATTAGATTTTTATCCTTGAGCAACTTAAATATTCTTTCATCACGTTGATTATGAAATGTGTTTTCTTCAGTCTCATGGCACAACAGATATGGCAGTTTCTTCTAACTTAACCCCTTGACTACGTAGCCAATTATGACGGGAATGTCTTCCTTTAATCATCCCCAACTTCCAAAAAACAATACTTTTATATACGGTATATAAATAGTAGCTGTCACGGGTGGTCCCACAGCCGTAGGTCGGGCTGCGGGAGCACCCGTGTCCTGTTTGTGTCCCTCTGCTCCGGGGACGAGTGCCGCCATAGTCCGCAGGTCGGGCCGCAGGTGCACTCGCTTCCCCGAGAGCCTGGGCTTACCTAACTGCGTTCCTGTCCCCGCGTGGCTCTCTGCCGGCTGCAGTGCGCGCTCGTGCCTTCTAGCGCGCGTGGCAGTTCTTTGAAATTTAAGGGCCAGCGCGCCAGTAATTGCTTAATTGCTGGCCGCTGGTCCTATAGATTGGTTACCGCCCAGCACTTCCTTGCTGAATCTATTGTGCCCCTAGCCTCTAGAGAAAGCTTTCAGAAGTGCGTCCTGTTGTCTCTACCGTGTTCTGACCTTCTTGCTATGTCTCTTAACCACGAACCTTTGCCGCCTGCCCTGACCTGCCGTCTGTCCCCGACTACGACTTTGCCTTACGATTCGGTACCATGCTCACCCTCGGCTGCCACCGCAAGCAAGTCACGTCAATGGAAGCGACCTTATAGTTTCCCGCCACAGCAAGTCCAACCCGCTTTGCGGCGGGCTCTGGTGAAAACCGGGTTCTACTTAGACTCCGCTCCCTGGTGTAGCTTATACCATCGCTTGCGGTGGTCCAGCGGATCCACTACCGCGGTCCGTAACAGTAGCCATATGAGGACTTGTTTTTTGTGGCACAAGTTTTAATATTTTTTTATTTGTTTTATTTATTTTTTTTTTAAATACAATTTTTTTTTTTTTTGTGGGGTAAATTTGGATTGTTTTTTTTTTCAGCATTTACCCTGCAGTTTAAATGACAAGTTCACTTTATTGTGTAGGTCAGTACCAAAAGAACTTGCATTGTGATATGTTTTACTGATCTTACAGGAACAAATGTTTTGTTGCTATTTTCTAAAGCCAACAACTTTTTATTTTTCCATTCATGCACATGTGTGGAACATGTGGTAAGGGAAAAATAAAATGTAACCTTTGTGGTTTTTTTTAAAAATTTATGAAACTACTTTTATGTTTTTTAGTCCTACTAGAGGATCGGTCATGGGGGAGGGAGTAATTGAAGTGTTAGAAGGAGCCCAGGAGCCCCATCTCCTTGCCTAACCATGTAGATGCTGTGCACACTATTACGCACCCAGTCATGGCCATATACATGTTACATCATCAACGCAACATATGAAGATTAAATAAATTTCATTTGTGTTTCTCCAATAGGTCTCTGTTCAGCTCACTGGTGGTTTAGCCAAATGTTTCTAAGTATTCAGGATTTGGGAGGTCCCAAACACCAATCCTATTAAACCCTAACTTGGGCTTTGGGTTAGGGTAAGGGTGAAGGTAGGCTTAATATTAGAGTAACAGTGGGTATAGAAAGTATTCAGACCCCTTTAAATATTTCACTCTTTCTTTCATTACAGCCATTTGGTAAAATCCAAAAAGTTAATTTTTTTGCTGCACCCCATCTTGAAAGGAAAAAAATAGAAATGTAGATATTTTTGCAAATTTATTAAACAAGAAAAACTGAAATATCACATGGTGATAAGTATTCAGACCCTTTGCTCAGTATTGAGTAGAAGCACCTTTTGAACTAGTACAGCCATGAGTCTTCTTGGGAATGATGCAACAAGTTTTTCACACCTGGATTTGGGGATCCTCTGCCATTCTTCCTTGCAGATCCTCTTCAGTTCCTTGAGGTTGAATGGTGAACGTTGGTGGACGCCATTTTCAAGTCTCTCTAGAGATGCTCAATTGGGTTTAGGTCAGGGCTCTGGCTGGGCCAGTCAGGAATGGGCACAGAGTTGTGCTGAAGCCGCTTTGTTATTTTAGCTGTATGCTTAGGGTCATTGTCTTGTTGGAAGAAGAACCTTCGGCCCAGTCGGAGGTCCAGAGCGTCTGGAAGAGGTTTTCATCCAGGATATCTCTGTACTTGGCCGCATTCATCTTTCCTTCAATTGCAACCAGTCGTTCTGTCTAGTGTTGATTGAACTGTTCTAGAAAAGGTAAGTTCTAGTAGAACTTCTAGAATTTTTAGAACTCGAACTGAACTGAACATTTTACTGTTCGTTTGAGTAAAGTTCTAGTTCTAGTTTGACACGCCATTTTCAGTTTCGTTTTCAGCGGCTTTCTGCACTTTTGGCGGCCATCCAATCATCTTTCTGCACTTTTGCCGGTCATCCAATCACCTTTCTGCACTTTTGGCCACCATCTAATCAGTGCAGAGCACAGAGAAGTGTCAAAAACATCATCGCTAAGGTGTAATGCTCTCATTGGCTGCTAAAATCACATGACCATGTTATATATTTCACTGTATTGCCCTGTGAACACCATTTTCAGCTGACTCTCTGTACTGAACAGACTTCTCTGAGTTAGATAGCATTTTCCTCTCCATAGACAGCAATAGTTAGGGAGTTTGGTATTGCTGGCTGCATCTTTCCCACACCCAGAAGCTGTTATTTGGGGGACATTTGAAAGGCTCACAAAACGCCTTACTGTCATATACATGGATATATATTATATAGAGTGCTTGGATTTGCTAAATCATACTCAGTGCCCAAACGTTACGTTTTTGCAGTTTCGCGGGTCCAGTAATTGTATAACACAGTCTCCAAATCTCCTATGTGTCAAAGGGGCTTTTGGGCCCCCTCAGGATGCAGAGCCCTGTAGCAGCTGCTACCGCTGCACCTCCTATAGCTACGCCCCTGCCTCTTCTTTACCTCTCTCACCAAGGCTCTTCTCCCATGATTTCTTCATTTGGCTGGACAGCCAGATCAAGGATAAGTTTTGGTAGTCCCAAACGTCTTCCATTTTAGGATTATGGAGGTCACTGTGCTCTTAGGAACCTTGAGTGCTGCAGAAATTCTTTTGTAACCTTGGCCAGATCTGTGCCTTGCCACAATTCTGGATCTGAGCTCCTTGGGCAGTTCCTTAGACCTCATGAGCCTCATGTGCTCTGACATGCACTGTGAGCTGTGAGGTCTTATATAGACAGCTCTGTGCCTTTCCTAATCAAGTCCAAACAGTTAAATTAAACACAGCTGGACTCCAATGAAGGAGTAGAACCATCTCAAGGAGGATCAGAAGGAAAATGGACGCTTGTGAGTTAAATATGGGGTGTCACAGCAAAGGGTCTGAATACTTATGACCATTGACATTTCAGTTTTTCTTGTTTTAAATTTGCAAAAATATCCCACATTTCTGTTTTTTTTCCCTTTCAAGATGGGGGGGGGGGGCAGGTGTACAATTAATGAGCAAATAAATGAACTTTTTGGATCTTACCAAATGCCTGCAATGAAGCAAAGAGTGAAAAATTTAAAGGGGTCTGAATACTTTTCGTACCCACTGTAAGACTAAAGTTGAATTTTTTTAATGAATTCCACTATTGCTTTAGGCAAACCTGAGTCGAAATGCTTATGTTTAGGTCAGATTTAATTGTGACCCAAATCCAAACTGCAACTAAATTTTCAACGATATAACGGGCTAACCTATATCCTTTCTATCATTTGCTTAGATACATGGTGTTTTCATTGTTTCAACATATTATGTGCATTATTTTGCTGGTAGGGTACCCAGTAGGAATAGGAGGTTCCTGGGTAACAGGTTATCAAAGACAGGATCTCAATCAATCTTGCCCTCATACCAAAACCATTTCAGAAACTTAAAGGGGTTGTCTCATCTCATCATTTCATAGGATGCATGAATCAAATAATGCTGCTTGGCACTGTCACTTCCTGGTCAAACTGTATGTAATTAGCATATGAGCTCTGTGTATTCAGACCTCTCTGTTTATTATGTTTATTAGTCTAGATTAGCTAAATTACCTTCTACCAGGTCTGGAGAAGCTTCTGAGCTAAAGTAAACAGTAGTAATTACTGTCTTTTCTCTGAAAGATCAGATAACACACAAGCTCTCACACTGCCGGCCCCGACCTGTGTGATGATGTCACCCCCTGCTATCAGATAGAACAAACAGCAGGGGAGAAGGAGTACACAGGTCGGTCACTTGGGAAACCAGAGAGCACAGAAGGTGATAAAATCACTTGTAGCTCCTTAACAAAAAAAAATTAACAAAGCAATATATTTAGAAAATGTCTTCATTTACTGTTCCCTACATGTTGAAAGCTATTCTTTGTAGCAAGACAACCCTTTTAGCACCTACACATCTTATAAGGTCACATTGTAGAAGTCTTCGCACCCATGCATCTACTTACAGAAAGCTTCCAGTCACCATATAATGTTGATCCACCTTAGAAGATGATTCGACCTGAAGATGGCGACATATAAATGTAATTATTTTAATTATGCCCTGGGGTGGAGCTTGTCTGAAGGGGCAGATAGATAACACTAGGGTGGCGGTATAATGTAACTTGTTCTTAAAAACCTACATCTGGTAAAATTGGAAAACTTGTAGAAAGTAAAAAAGATCTGCTCCACAGTTCATGGATCTTCTACAAACTGGTGAAGAGAAACAGAAGTCGGCTCTATTACTTTAAGATGACATACAATCCATTTTGTTTGACCAAAACATTCTGGAGAGCTCCACATCTTCCATGCAGACCACCAATATGTGTCCTGTGGACAGAGGCAGACATCATCTTGTATAGAATGAGCCTGCATTGACCTTCTCCCCTGCAATCATAGTAACCGAGGCCGTGAGGAGGAACCCAAGGATCATTATGATGTGATGGGGAGAACAAACAACAGTCGGTCTTGTATCTGGTCCTCAGGACTGTGGTGACATAAGTCAGCACTAAATCATGGAGCCTACATTGATGCACAGCATGGTCTTCATTCAGTCATCAAACAAAGCCCTCCAATTGGATCAGAACAAAGTCACCAATACACAATAGAATATGATTGCCATTGACCAGGGGCGTAACTACTGGGGTAGCAAACGTAGCAGCTGCCCAGGGCCCATGGCTCTTAGGGGGGCCGGGCGCAGCTGAAAACACCCCGCTACCCTGGTAATGCGCCCCTGGGCCCCACGGGAAACGAACCTACAGTTCACTTGACGGCGGGCGAGGGCTGAAGGGCCCCGGCGCATACCGCCTCTGAACGCCGGGCCCTCTGGCCCGAGCGTACAGAGGCAGCACTGCCCGGAGGTAGCAGAATAGAGCTCCGCTCTCTCCGCTTGCTCCGCTCTGCTACTTCCCCTGCCGGCTCTCAGTGATCACGTGGGAGGCCGTGAGTCAATCCCCCCGGCCTGCCGCGCTGAGCACAGAGGCTGTAACGCGGTGCATCGGGGGAGCGTGCCCCGAGGTAATGTTATTTTTTTCAGGGGAGCATGGCTTTCTTATTTTTTAAAATGGGTATGTGGCCCTTTCCCTGATCCCCCCCCCCCCCCCCGATGGATGATGTCAGAGGAGAACGACTTTGATGTGTGGTTTCAATGCTTTTTTCCATTAGCAATAAACAATAAGCTGCTGGGGAGACAGAAGTGTCTGTAGGGGGAAAAGTATCAGGTGGAGACAAGTGTTTAGAAAAGACAGAAATGTTTAGACAGATCTGCAGGGAATAGAGTCTTAAGGAGACAGAGAAGTCTGGAGGGAACAGAGGAGCCTGGAGTGAATAGAGAAGTCTGGACTATGGAGGGAACAGAAAAGTCGGGGAGGAGAAGAAGGGGGGGGAGACGGGGAGGCTGGGTAGAGGAGCTTGAGGGACAGAGGGCCTGGGGGGGGACGAGGGTCTGGGAACAACATAGAAGTCTTGAAGAAGACAGAGGAGTCTGGAGGGGACAGAGGAGGCTGGAGAGAACAAAGAAGTCTGGGTATGGGGGAAACGAAAAGTTGGAGGAGACAGAAAGGGGGAGCAGGGAGTCTTGGGGGACGAGGAGCCTGGGGAAAGGGAACAGAAGAGTCTGGGGAAAATAGGGTTGTAGGGAAGAGGAGTCGGGAGGAGAAAAAAAAAGCCTGGAGAGACAAAAAAGTTGGAGTAGGGGGAAAAAGAGAAGTCTGGAGGGAAGAGGATTGGAGGGGCAGGGGGAGGGGGGAGAGAAAAAAAAAGTTGAATTTGGGGGAGGAAAACAGAGAGGTCTGGAGGAGACGGGGAGGAGGGGGGAGAAGGAGTTAAAAAGGGAAGAGGAGCCGGGAAAGGGGGAAGAGGATTTTTGGGGGGGAAAACAAAAAGTTTGGGGGAGACAGGGGGGGGCTGGGGGGGGAAAAGGGGGAGCTGGAGGGGCGAGGCGGAGAGGAAAACAAAAGGGAAGGGGGTTGGGGGAACAAAAAAGTTGGGGGACAAGGGCGGGGGGGAAAGAGGGTTGGAGGGTACAGGGGGGCTGGGGGAGGACAGAGGAGTTTGGTACAAAAGGGAGTTTTTGAAAGAAAAACAGGGTCTGGGGGGAAAGGAGGGGAGGGGGGGGGAGGAAAAAGGGGGTTTAGGGGAAGAGGAAGGAAGAAAAAGTCTAAAAAAAAGACGAGAAGCTGGGAGGCAGAATCTTGGAGGGACGGGGAAGGGAAAGGACAGAGGAGTCTGGAGGGGAAAGAGCGGTCTGGAGGAGACAGAGGAGTTTGGAAGTTTGCAGGGACAAAGAATGTTCTGGAGAGGATAAAGAGGTCTGAAGGAGACAGAGAAGCCTGGAGGGGAACAGGGGAGTCTGGTGGGCAGAGGAGTTGGAGGAAAGGGAAAAAGGAGTTGGGGGGAGGGGAAGAGGGCTGGAGAGAGTAGAGGAGTCTGGAGAAAAGACAGGGAGTTAGGGGGCGTACAATTGGAGAGGACAGAGGAGGGGGGAGGGGAGAGAGGAGTCTTGAGGTGGCGGTGGAGTCTAGAGAGGACAGAGGAGCCTAGAGAAGGAAAGAGAAGTCTAAGGAAGACAGTGGAGTCTTAAATAAAGAGGAGTCTAGGGAGGACAGAAGGTTCTGGAGGCTACAAAGAAGTCTAGAGGGGGCAGAGGCTTCAGGAGAGGACAGTGAAATCTGGAGGTTACGTGTCCTCTCGATACCATTCCCTTATACCTGATCTGTGTTGTGTGATATGTTGGGTTATGTATATAAGGGTTATGTGGCTGCTGTAGAGGAGTATGATTTTTTTTACATAACACAATTGGAAAAGGGGAAATAAAATGTAACTATTTTATTTTGAATGATGTATTAAGCAATTTTTATGGTTTAGTCCAACTTTAGGACCTTGCTATCAAGACTTGGGGAGATGGTGACTCTGGTGGTAGAAGGAGCCCAGGACGCCCCTCTCTTTATCTAAACATGTAGATGGTGTATTCGCCATGAAGCCCCCAGTCGTGTACATGTTACATCCATCCACCAAATGTGTGAAGTGAGGAGATAAATTTCACTAGTGTTTCTCCAATAGTTCTCTGTTTAGTTTAACAATAGTTGGGCCAAACCTGTCAAAATATTCAGGACTGGAGAGGTCCTGAAACATCAATCTCATCCCACCCCTATCCTACCCTACACCTAACATAGTTACATAGTATGTAAGGCCGAAAAAAGACAGACGTCCCTCCAGTTCAGCCGTTTGTGCTATGATATCACAATGTAACAGGCCAACCTATGTCCTATCCAATGCCAGGAGAATGGTTTCTTCTCTGATACATGGTGTCAATGACTGTTTTCACGGTTTCAATGTCTATTGTGTAGGGTACCCTATAGGATTAGGGAGTTCCTGGGTAACAGAGGTCATTAAAGATAGGATCTCAACCAATCTTGCCCTCACACCCAAACCATTACAGAAACCAAACACCCATACATCTGATAAAGTCACATTGCGTAAGTCTTCACACCCATACAATTACTTACAGAAAGCTTCCAGGCACCATATAATGTTGATCCACCTTAGAAGGTCCTTGATGATTGGGTACGGAGATGTGAATGTCTTAATATAATTAATTTACATCTTAGTTGTCACATGACTGGATATCTCCACCATCTGGTGCCTCCAAAGGGGCAGATAAAGAACACTATGATATTAGGAACATGTGTAGCCTTGTGTATATGTGAGATAACAATTATTTGTTGTTACACCATGGCAGTGAGTGCAAAGGTATTTTACGATCTTGCACAATATGCAATGTGTTGTGCCATATCCGAAACCTTCTCAGAGGGTCACACCTTGATTATGGGCTATATGCTAGTATAATGTAGTCTGTTCTTAAAGACCTACATCTGCTTAATCAGCAAACTTGAAAGATCTGCTCCACAGTTCATGGATCTGATACATACTGGTGAACAGAAACAGAAGCCGGCTTTATTGCTCTAAGATGACATAAATCAATTTGTTATGCACCAAACATCTGGAGAGCTCCACATCTTCCATGCAGACCACCAATATGTGTCCTGTGGACAGAGGCAGACATCATCTTGTATAGAATGAGCCTGCATTGACCTTCTCCCCTGCAATCATAGTAACCGAGGCCGTGAGGAGAGACCCAAGGATCAAAGTGATGGGATGGGGAGAACAAGCCGGTCCTATATCTGGTCCTCAGGACTCTGGTGTCATAAGCCAGCACTAAAGCATGGAGCCATCATTGATACACAGCATGATCTTCATTCAGTCATCAGACAAAGTCATCTAATTGGATCAGAACAAAAGCCCAAATAAACAATAGACAATAATTGGGTGAACCCCTCGACGGATGAGTCTGGAAGAAGCAGAAGAGTCTGGGGAGGAAAGAGGGGTGTGGAGGGGATAAAGGGGTCTGTAGGGGTCCGGAGAGGACTGAGGTATCTATAAGGGACAGAGGAGTCTGGAGAGGGTAGAGGAGTCTGGAAGGGATGGAGGAGTCTGGAAGGCACAGGGTAGTCTGTAGAGGGAAGAGGAGTCTGGAGGGTACAGAAGAACCTGGAGAGGGCAGAGTGGTATGGAGAAGAACAGAGGAGTCTGGAGGGGAAACAGGGGAGTGGAGAGGACAGAGGAATCTGGAGAAGGCAGAGGGGTCTGGAGAAGAATAGAGGAGTCTGGATGGCACAGTGGAGTCTGAAGAGGACAGAAGGCGGTCGGGAGGAGGACAGAGGAGACTGGAGGAGGATAAAGGAGTCTGGAGGGGACGGAGGAGTCTGGAAGGCACAGTGGAGTCTGGAGAGGTTAGAGGAGTCTGGATGGGATGGAGGAGTCTGGAGGGGTTAGTGGAGTCTGGAGAGGTTAGAGGAGTCTGGATGGGATGGAGGAGTCTGGAGGGCACAGTGGAGTCTGGAGAGGGCAGAGGGTTCTGAGAAGAATGGAGGAGTCTGGAGGGGATAAAGGAGTCTGGAGAGGGCAAAGTGGGCTGGAGGAGGACAGAAAAGTATGGAGGGGACACAGGGGAGTGGAGAGGACAGAGGAGTCTGGAGCGGGCCGTGGGATCTGGAGAAGGAAAGAGGAGTCTGGAGGGGATAAAGGAGTCTGGAGAGGGCAGAGTGGGCTGGAGGAGGACAGATGGGTTTGGTGAGGGCAGGGAGGTATAAAGAAGTAAGGGGACAGTGGAGCTTGAAGGGGACATAGGAGTCTGGAGGGGGCTGAGGTATCTATAGGGGACAGAGAGTCTGGAGAGGATAGTTGAGTCTGAAGAAGACAGAAGAGTCTGGAGGAGACAGAAGAGTCAGAGGGGACAGAGCAGATGTCCTCGCTTGACGCCTCATCCCTCCCTCAGTGATAGGTATGTGCAGGCTCGGACTGGCCCACATGGGAATAGTGGAAACCCTCGGGGGGCCCCTGAGAATGGTATACCTAAAGGTGTTTTTTAACTCCATATTCATTCTCAGAAAAATGCAAAAAAGCATAGAAAGTGAAGTATAAAGCAAGAATATGGGGCCCCAGAGCAGATGGATGTCACTGCACCTCTGCAGAACTTACTGAGAAGAGAGTCCCGGAGCAGACAGATGTCACTGCACCTCTGCTAACCCTACAGTGTATGGAGCCTGGAGCAGACGGATGTCACTGCACCTCTGCTAACTACTGTGTATGGGGCCCGGAGCAGACGGATGTCACTGCACCTCTGCTAACCCTACTGCGTATGGGCTCCGGAGCAGACAGATGTCACTGCACCTCTGCTAACCCTACTGTGTATGGGGTCCCGGAGCAGACGGATGTCACTGCACCTCTGCTAACCCTACTGTGTATGGGGCCCGGAGCAGACAGATGTCACTGCACCTCTGCTAACCCTACTGTGTATGGGGCCCCGGAGCAGACAGATGTCACTGCACCTCTGCTAACCCTACTGTGTATGGGGCCCCGGAGCAGACGGATGTCACTGCACCTCTGCTAACCCTACTGTGTATGGGGCCCCGGAGCAGCCGGATGTCACTGCACCTCTGCTAACCCTACTGAGTATGGGGCCCCAGAGCAGACAGATGTCACTGCACCTTTTCTAACGCTACTGTGTATGGGGCCCCGGAGCAGACGGATGTCACTGCAGCTCTGCTAACCCTACTGTGTATGGGGCCCCGGAGCAGACGGATGTCAATGCTAACCCTACTGTGTATGGGGCTCCGGAGCAGACAGATGTCACTGCACCTCTGCTAACCCTACTGTGTATGGGGCCCTGGAGCAGACGGATGTCACTGCACCTCTGCTAACCCTACTGTGTATGGGGCCCTGGAGCAGACGGATGTCACTGCACCTCTGCTAACCAAGCTGCATTGGCAGAAATGGCTTCAATTCTCTGCAATATCATAGCTGATTGACATAGGGTTGTCTTTTCGAATGAATAAAGCTTTCTGGTCCATGGAATTGACCGATATTGGCCTATAAGGTTATAAACTTCTTCCATTCTATGGGCCACTCATCCTTGTCGAAGACGCTCTCACCTGATTTGGGTATAAATCCATCCTTGCAGATCACATACACGGATACACACTGAATATCTTTCCTAGAGCGGATGGGATCTTTCAGCAAGACAAAGCAACCTGCCACACGTCTAGAAATGTCTGGCATTGGTTGGAAGAGCAGGACCAAGAATTCCAAATACTACCCTGGCACTAATTCCCCAGACCCCAGTAGAGCATGGTTGGAGGCCCCGGCATGTTGGTGTTGGCTCTATGGACCCTCCAGCAGCTGTGGGAGCCCCTGAATGGTGGTATTGGTTGTAAGGACCCTCCAGCAGTTGTGGGAGCCCCTGAATGGTGGTGTTGGGTCTATGGACCCTCCAGCAGTTGTGGGGCCCCTGGATGTTGGTGGTGGCTCTATGGACCCTCCAGCAGCTGTGGAGCCCCTGGATGTTGGTGTTGGCTCTATGGACACTCCAGCAGCTGTGGGAGCCCCTGAATGGTGGTGTTGGCTCTATGGCTCCTAAAACAGCTGTGGAGCCTCTGGATGGTGGTGTTGGCTCTATGGACCCTCCAGCAGCTGTGGGGCCCTGGATGGTGGTGTTGGCTCTATGGACCCTCCAGCAGCTGTGGGAGCCCCTGGATGGTGGTGTTGGCTCTATGGAACCTCCAGCAGCTGTGGGTCCCCGGAGTTTGGGTTTGAGTCTATGGACCATCCAGCAGCTGTGGGAGCCCCAGAATGGTGGTGTTGGCTCTATGGACCCTCCAGCAGCTGTGGGAGCCCCTGGATGGTGGTGTTGGCTCTATGGCTCCTCCAGCAGCTGTAGAGCCCCTGGATGGTGGTGTTGGCTCTATGGCTCCTCCAGCAGCTGTGGGGCCCCTGGAGGGTGGTGGTGTTGGCTCTATGGCCGCGACAGCAGCTGTGGGGCCCCTGGATGGTGGTGTTGGCTCTATGGGCCCTTCAGCAGCTGTGGAATCCCCTGGATGGTGGTGTTGGCTCTATGGCTCCTCCAGCAGCTGTGTAGCCCCTGGATGTTGGTGTTGACTCTATGGACCATCCAGCAGCTGTGGGGCCCCTGGATGGTGGTGTTGACTCTATGGACCATCCAGCAGCTGTGGGATGCCGTCGGCTCCAGATACCCGTGACAACCTACCAGGACCTTATTGAGTCACATCCTGCCCTTCTAGTTGCTGCTCATACTGCACATAGTGGTGACTCTGGATATTAGCTGGTGGTCATATGAATAAGACTGTGTATGTGCATTGTATTTAAATAGCATATACAAGACAACAGTGATAAAGCATCAAATCATTCCTCAACAAACATCTGGACAGTCTTTCAGACTATCAGCATTATAAAGAAGAATGTGTAGCTCGGGGATCTTCATTTTCTCCCATAGGATCCCTGGTTATTGTTTTTAATCTTCACTTTTCCTCCATATTTTTATCACTATTCCTGTCTACTCTCCACTTCTGCCTCTTTTTCTTCCGTTGAAGAGTGAGACATTTTTATGACAGTAATGAATATGTCCCTCGGGTGTATATGTATACATGACTTGTGGGGCGCTGGTGAGTGCCCTCTGCCCTTCTAAAACACTATTCACACTATTTAAGGTGTCAAATAGAATTAGTGGCAGTGTTTTATGGGAATGTTTAAAGGAAAAGGCATCTGGTGAAATTCTATTCCCACAAATCTCAACATCATAAATGTCCTAAGGTTTCACCGGAGGAACTCTTTGGAGGATGCCTCAGTCAAAACATGGTCCTCCTCAATGAAATCTAGGAAGACTTCAGTGAGAGAGCATAAAGGATATATAGCGGAGGAGGGAGAACAAGGGTGAGTCAAGCCTTTCTCAAGCCTAATTATGGTTGCACACAGTGACATACCAACCCTATAAGGGCACATAAATTCCATAGTGGGGGTGGGGTGGGTGCCTCTTCAGGAACATTTTTACATACTACTAAAAATAGTGGCATCCACTCTGAAGGGCTCAGTGAAGTCAAGCAATGGGTGCCATGAAAAGCACCATACAACCTGTGGGGCTAGAGTTTTCACATTTTAGAGGTCAGATTTTAACCTTGAAAGTTTAAGGAGTCTGATCCATAATAATTAGCAGATCATGGTGTGGAGAAAGAGGATGCTGTGTTAAGACATTACAAGGATCTTCTAGGTCAACAGATCTCAAGGTCAGCTCAATGTCTTCACTTCAATTCCAGAGAACACGTCAGGTCACCCACTACACAGATTCTTGCAGACCTCAACTCAACACTTTTTCTGGAATAATAGCCCATGTTTATCTCAAAATGGACAAGTCCACTCCTCAGTCCAGTCTATAGCCTACTGACTCTTTTCCTACTGACTATGGCCTCCATTTCATGTGGCTTAAATGGACATACCCTAGAAGTAACAGTATTCACATGCCAATCATAGTACCCGCTTCACACCTTTTCTTGACCTCCAGATCATGACTATCTCCACAAAAAAAAGTCCACTCCGACAACTATTTCACTAATGCATCTCCAATGGACAACACTGGGACTGCCAGAATTTACATGGCAATCACAGACCCCGCATTACACCTTTTTCTGGACTTCCAGCCCATGAACCTCTCACAATGGACTAGTCCCCTCTATCCTCCAGCTAACCAATGCTCCCTAATGAACAGGCCTACTATGGCCTCCACTTTAACCCATTGTGTCTTCAATAGAAAGGCCTCAGGAATAATAATATTCACAGGCCATTGCAACTCCTTTGTACTTCCAGCTAGTGACACTCTCATCATGCAAGTCCGCTCCATCCTCCAGCCTTTAGATGTTCTCCACTCTGTCCTCCATATCACTGATGCATCTTTAATAGAAGGGCCCTTGAACTATTCATAGGCCAATAGCAGACCCCAGGTTATGGCTTTTCTAGACTTCCAGCCCACAAATCCTCAAAATGGACAAATTCCCTTCAGCTTTTAACCTCCAGCCCATCGACACTCTTTAACAAACAAGTCCTCTCAGGTCTCCATTGGACAGGCTTTTAGTCTAACAGTTTCCACATGAGAGGTTTCAGTATCCACATGAGAGATTTGCACCACGTGCAAACTTTTTGGAGCATGTCTCAGGCAAAACAAGGTCCAATGAAATGTAGGAAGTCTTTTCTGAGAGTGGATGTGGGTTTTATCTATCAAATCCATATTTGCCCTGTAGGGCTAGAGATTAGATGTAACCCCTGCGGGGTGTGGAGTCTGACCCATGGGGGTGAGTGGATCATAGTGTGGTCTACATCACTAAAGGCATCTTGTATTTGGTCAGTGAAAATACCCTTCCTAACTGCAATTAGAGATTGGACAGTAAGGTAGATGCAAATGGCAAATGCTTTCAATCATTGCAAACCCATTGCACACACTTTTCACACTTTCTAAACATCTTCTGGCTTCACATTTGCGTAAACAGTGACAGAAGGTTTAGCCCATAGCAGTGCCCACATTGCAAAGTCTCATAGTTCTATGCTGAACACAAGCACCATAACATAACCAAGTACCAGCATTATCCATAGAGAGTTCTTCATAATAGCCCCCACAGCACCATACTCCTTGTGGTGTCAGCACCTTGAGATTACCATTGTTCATTCATCTCCTGTCAGCAGGGAGTTACATGTCTGCAGCCTATCAGCAGTTAACTGTAACTTCCCCTACCTATGCTGAAATCTGTTCCATTAGAGATCCTGTAGTTTGGAGTTGACTCTTGGGGGCCACCAGTGGAGTTGATTCTTGGGACTCAACAGTGAAGTTTATTCTGGCGGGCGACCAACCAGTGGAGTTGATTCTTGGAGCCCACCAGTGAATTTGACTCTTAGGGCCCACCAGTCGGGTTGATTTTTGGGGCCAACCAGTAGAGTTGATCCTTGGAGCCCACCAGTGGAGTTGATTCTTGGAGCCCACCAGTAGAGTTGATTCTTGGAGCCCACCAGTGGAGCTGATTTATGGAGCCCACCAGTGGAGATGATTCTCGGGGCCCACCAGTGGTGTTGATTCTTGGCGCCCACCAGTAGAGTTGATTCTTGGAGCCCACCAGTGGAGATGATTCTTGGAGCCCACCAGAAAAGTTGATTCATGGAGCCCACCAGTAGAATTGATTCTTCGAGCCCACCAGTGGAGTTAATTCTTGGGTCCAACCAGTAGTTGATTCTTGGAGCCCACCAGTAGAGTTGATTCTTGGAGCCCACCAGTGGAGTTGATTCCTGGAACCCACCAGTAGAGTTGATTCTTGGAGCCCACCAGTGAAGGTGATTCTTGGGACCTATAAGCAAAGTTGATTCTTGGGGCCCACCAGTGGAGTAAATTATTGGGATACATTAATGACGTTCATTCTTTGAGCCCACCAATTGAGTCAATTATTTGCACCTATCCTATAGCTACTGCACATCACTGCTCATGCTGCACTCCTGTACTCTGCCTCTTGTTTTCTAACCTTCTTTGCCTTTCCCCATGAAAACCAGCCCCATATTTGCCATGACCAGGTGTTCACCTTACCAAGGGGCTCTTTAGGGTTTTTTCCAAGATTGTGTATAAAGTCTTAAAAGCCATGCAATGCTCCATGGAAAGTGGAATATTAAAATAAGCTCTCAACACTTTTGACTCTCTTTCACCTTCACTAGTTTCAATTGCAACCAAATGCAAAACCCATTTCTTCCAGATAGCCTACAATTTACAATAACCCCGCTGCTTCTACACCATAATCCTCACAGCTCTGTCCCTCACCTTCTGTCTCCCGCCATTGTACAGTGCAAGCTTTTGCCGGCAGCGTCCTCTCTTCTTCCATATCAGTGTGTTACTTGGTGTTATTGTATTTCTCTTATGTTATGTACCTGACCCCTTGGCTTGCACAGCACCCTGAAATTAATGGTGCTCTAAAATAAATAGCAATAGATAAAAATAATAAGGGAAAAACAGCTACGACCGCCTATCTTCCTTCATAGTAACATTGATCCTATTAAAGAACCTTGAAACATGACTGGGAATTTTTTACCAAGCCTGGAGGTTCCCCATGAGGAAAAAGCCTCCCATTGACATTCACTTTCATTAAGGATGGCTGGATGGGAGGCAAATAGTGGCTCAGAAAGGGAAATATCTCTCAGCGCCATATAGACGTGTGGAGTTTTGAATTGCCCTTTTGCCATTCACAACTCCACAGGTCTATATGGTGCTCTCCCTAAGGAGTGATATTTCCCTTTCTCCGCCACTAATTGCCTCCCATCCCGCCAGCCAGTATCGCTCTGCTCTGCATAGACGAGGGGCAAAACCTCGAAACAGCTGCTGTATGCAGATGGGTGATACTGGCTTTGCTAATATTCCTTTTGATTTCTAAAGACTCAGTGAGTCAAATGCAAATTGAGGATTTGTAACATCCAATAGAGGGCGCTTAAGCTTCTCAGCTCCTTTCCCATAATGCCTTGTGATAGTCACTTTCATTGTGATAGGTGACTTATCAAGCTCTCCAAAGATACCTCTACCCTCCTAGTCGCTGTGCCCAGTATTGCAACTCATTAATTGTCCATTCAAACCGCAATACCAGATACAGCCACTACAAAGTGCATGGCGCTGTGCTGGTCAAAAGGCAATAATCAGTTAGATAAATGGTGGGGGTGGTGGACCCCACCTATCTGAAATTTAAGCGATTAGTACAAAATACTACACACAAAAAAAATCTCTGCCGGCACAGTAGACAAATAGTGCATGATGTAATAATCGCTCCCATTTCCTCAGTGATGTATAAAGACTGCACCACAGCTACAATATACTGAAGGAGTCAGAATAACACGGTATGTGCCACGTTTGGTCACCGATGATTTGTGAGTGCTCGGTGGGTGACCAAAATATCTGTGGAGGCATCCTGGTAAGAGATGACATAATCGTCCCTCTATGATGAGGTCAGGACTCCACTTTGGCTGCCAGTAAACACCTGTCTCGACCACAGACAAGGAGTTCTACACCCCGTGCATGGTGAGTCAGCCAGGACTGGAGCGCTGCCACTACTTACTACTGCAGATAAAACCATTCTGACAAGTCCTGAAGCTAAAGAAGAGTCAAATACGTATTTCCCCCCCCATACCAGATTTTACCATAAATAGACAGTCTAGTACAGCCTAGTTACCTCCTTGGACAGTGCCCCTAGTGGCCAAAAATTATTAAACATACTTATTATTAAACAAAGAAATCAAATATAACCGTGGAAGCTTCCATCACCACCATATTCTCCATGCACCAGACAAAAAAAATTAAGTCTTTACCCACATAATGAGGCCAGTGTGTCTGTGGAGTTACAGGGGTTGTCCTGCAATGAAACATCACATCATACAAAACAGAACAATAAAAGGGAATTTTTAATTTTTTTTTTTTCCTAAAAACACCGGGTTGTCTAGGTTTTTACCCCCCGTGGATGGAGTCATCTGAATTGGTCACATGCTTATGACTCGGGGCCACAATGAAAAATTTTTTTTGGGTTTCCTAAAATTACATTTTTTTTTTCCCCAGGGCGATTTTTAGAAAATAAAAAAATTTTTAAACCCCAAAAATGTTTTTTTTAGTAAATTAAAAAACAATTTTTTGAAACAAAAAAAAAGGTTATTTAACCAGAACTGTAACATCACTGGGGAAATTATCCCTGTACGGGGCCCTCACTGGTGTATTTCCTGTACTTGACATCACGGGGTTTTCCTGTACGTGATACACATTGTTTTAATCCCAAAACGGAAAACCCGGTAAAAATCCTTCCGTGAAAACACTGTGCCCTTTAAACCTGAAACGTGCCCATCACTTTTGTAAAAACCCGTATTTAAAACACACGGGGTAAAACCCTTTTAATTTGGGACATCATTGTGTTTTAACCCTGAAACTGTGACACCCACGGGTGTTATTACCCTGTACTGGGAAAACACTGGGGTTTTAAACCTTACTGTGACACCACCTGTGGTATTACCTGAACGGGTAAAAATCATTTGTGAAATTAACCCGTACTTTGACAACACGGTGAAATTTTACCCCGTATTTGGGGACATCACTGTGAAATTATCTCTGAAACGAGCCCTCACTGGTAAATTCCAGTACTTTTTAACATCACTGTGGTTGTAAAAATCCTGTACGTACTTTCACGGAGTTTTAAACCCCGTACGTGACACCCACTGTGTAAAAACCCGACGGCCCTCACTTTTTTAAATTATCCGTACTGTGACATCATTTGGGGGTTAAACTATCCTTTTAACGGGTGCCCACAAAAGGGGAAAATTATCCTGTACTGGACAATCCCTGTATAAATCCGTACGTGAAAAATCGCTTTTTGTTTTAACCCCCTTTTATTTGGAAAAATCACGGGGTATTATCCTGTCCCTTTTCCCATCACGGGTGTATTTCTTTTTTCTGTATTGACATTGCGGTGAAAAAAATTCCCCTGTACGGTGACATCACTGTGTTTTACCCCCTGAACTGGACATCGTTTTGGTTTTAAATCCCTGTACTGTGACATCACTGTGTTTTAAATCCGGGTACGTGAAAACCCCGGGTGTATTACCCAAAAAAACGGAAAACCCCTTTTTGGTTATCCCGTACGTGAACATCTGCTGTTTTATTATCCTCCCAACTGGACATAATTGTGTATATTACCCCTGTACGTGACCCACTGTGTTTTTTTTTCCTGTAAAGTGAAAAATCGCTGGAATTATCCCTGTACTGTGACATCACTGTGGTATTACCCTGCCCTGGCCATCACTGGTATTACCCTTTGGGAAACGTGACATCCCTGTGTATTATCCTTTACTGTGCCCTAAACTTTTGAAATTCCTGTACTTTTGATATCACTAAAAATTTACCCCCTTTGTACGGGGCCCATCCCTGTTTTTTTTTTACTCTGACTGTAAACATCACGGTTTTAAATCTCTGACTGAAAAACCAACTGTGAAATTAATTTCGTCCCGGGTGACATCACTTTTGGAGAAATTTCCCTTTTCTGGGGAACATCACTGGGTTTTAATCCAAGTTTTGTGACATCACGTGTTGTATTCATCCCTGTACGGTGACTTTCACTTTTTATTTTTCGTACTGGGGACTTTTTTTCCACGTTTTGTATTATCCCTGTACTTGACATCACGTGAATTATAAACTGTAATTTGTGACATCACTGGTATTACCCTTGAAACTGTTAAAACACGGTTTTAAACCTGTACTGTGACACACGGTGTGAAATTATCCCTGAAACTGTTACATCACGGTATTATCCCGTACTGTGACACCCACTGGGAATTATCCTTGTATTTGGTGGACATCACTGGGGTATTAAATTACTGTGACATCATTTGTGTAAAAACCCTCCCATTTGGAAAACACTTAGAAATTTACCTTTACGTGACTTCATTGTGTTTTTATTTTCTGTGACATAAACTGTGTATTCCGGGACTGTGAAAACATTTGGTTTATCCCTTACTGTGAAAATCACGGGGAAATAACCCTTTGCACTGTACACCCACTGTGTTTTAATCCGTCCGGGAAAACACTGTTTTGTTTTTAAAACCCTGTACTTTTGCACCCCAATTATTAATCTCTGTACTGGACACCCCCAACCAGTGTATTACCTGTACTGGACATCACTGGTTTTAAACCGAAAAGTGACATCCTGTTTTTAATCCGCACTGAGACATCACGGGGAAAATTACCCTTTGAACTGTGACATCACTGTGTATTACCTGTACTGTGAAAACCCGGGTTTTTTTATCCAAAACTGGAAAACACTGTTGTATTATCCAAACTTTTGACATCACTGTGTTTATTACCCCCTGAATTTGGTAAACCTCACGGGTTTTATTACCCGCGTATTTGGACTTTAAACTGTGTAAAAATTACCCCTGAAACTGGAAAAACACGGGAATTATCCTGTACGGAAAAACACTGTGTTTAATCCGTACGATGAAAACACTGTGTTATTATCCCTGAACGTGACATAAACGGGGTGAAATTATCCTTTACGGGTAAAATCACTTTTGTTTTTACCCCTTTGAATTTGGGGAAAATCACTTTGCGTATTATCCGTACTTTTGAAAACCCACAGCGAAATTACCCCCTGAACTGTGGAAATCGCTGGGGTTATTAACCCTGTAATTTTTGGTGACATCACTGTGTTTTAAATCCTTTACTGGACATCACTTTGTATTTTTCCCTGTAACGGTGAAAATAAACTGGTGTATTATCCCGTACGTGACTTTAAAATTTTTTAATTATCCCGTACTGTGACATCACTGGTGGTTTTATCTCAAAAACTGGCCCATCACTGTGTTTTAAAACCCTTTTTACTGGGACATCGCTGTAAATTTTAAACCCTGGATGGAGGGACATCCACTGGCTTTAAACCTGTACGGACATCACTGTGTGTAAAATTTCCTGAAACTGGGGAACATCAAGGTATTTTTCCTGTACTGGGGGACATCGCGGAATTATCCCTTACGTAAAAACCACAGTGTGTTTTTCCCCCGAAAACTGTGACATAACTGTGAATTTTTCCCTTTACTGTGACTCACGTTTTATAAATCCTGAAACTTTTGCCCATCACGTGTATTTTGTACGGGAAAAACCGCTGTGTTTTAAACCCTGTCTGGACTTTCACGTGTGAAATTTCCCTTTTACTGTGACACACTTTTTTGGAATTATCCTGTACTGTGACATCACGGGTTTTTAAATTACCTGTACTTTTGGACACCCACTGTGTGTATTATCCCTGTACTGTGAAAATTCACTGTGGTATTATCCTTGTACGTGACATCCCCGGGGGTTTTTTATCCTGTACGGCCCATCACTGTGTTTTCCTGACTTTTGATATCACTGTGTATTTTTCCCTGTACTGTGACATCACTGTGGAAAATTATCCGGGAACTGTGACATCACGTGTTTTAAATCTCTGAAAACGTTGACATCCCCTGGTATTATCCTAGTATTGTGAAAAAAACCACTGATTTTTTAATTTTATCCCTTTACTGTGACATCACTGTGTTTTTATCTCTGTTTTTTTGAAAACACTGTTTTATTATCCTCTACGGGTTAAAACCTGGTTTTATCCTTTTAACTGTGACTTTCCCCTGAGTATTATCCCTGTACGGAAATCCCCTTGTAAAAAATCCCTGAAACTGTGACATAAATTGTGAAATATTTTTCTGTACGGGTTGACATCCCCTGTTTGAATTTTACCCTCTAAACGGGGGAAACATAAACTGTGTTTTAATCCTCACTGTGCCCACACTTTTGGAATTTCCTGTACTGTGAACAATGTTGAAAATTTTTCCCTGTACTTTTTAACATCCGTGTTTTAAATCCGTACGGGTGACATCACTGTGTTATTACCCCCTGTAAGGGACTTTAAACTGTGTATTTATCTCGAACTGTGTTTTTCACTGTGTGTTATGCTGAAACTGGGCCCACACTGTTTTTGAAAATTCTGTACTGGGGAAATCACTTTTGGTATTATACCTGTACTGTGACATAAACTTTTTTTCCTGAAAAGTGCCCATCACTGTGTATTATTCCGTACTGTCCCTCTTTTATTAATTTTAAAAAGATAAAATTTCCCAACATAACATCGTCACAGAACAAAAACAAAAATACCCCCAAAAATGAAATAATCCTAAGGCTGGCCCCCTCCACCCCTTCCCCCCAAAAGGGAAAATCCTCCATATACAAATCTTACTTTAATTTTACAATTTCCCCCACCTCCCCCTGTTTTCCCCACCGCTAAAAATTACACTATGAAACACTTTTAACAAAAATTTTACAAAAATTTTCCCTAAAAAAAATCAAAATCCAATCAAACCCCCTTTTTAAAAACCCCCAAACTGAGTTCTGGCCCCAGAGTCCAAACCCCAAAGGTTCTTATGCCATTTCAAATGGACCCAAAAATGGGGAACCCCCCCCCCCCTAAAACCCCTAAACCCAACCAATAAAATTCTAAACCCCAAAATTTATAAACAAATTTTTTTTCTTTTCCCCCTTTTTTTTTTTCTCTTTCCCCATTTTTTTTCCCCTTTTCTTTTTTCCCCCCTTTTTTTTTTTTTCTGGGTTCCCTTTTTTTTTTTTTCCCCCATTTTTTTTTTTATTTTTATTTTTTTTTCCCCGATTTTCTGTTTCCCCCTTTTAAATGTCCCCATTCGAAATTTTCTTTGTCCAAAATTGGGCAAATAAACCAAAAACTCTTACCCCCAAAAACCCCTGCCCAAAAAAACCCAAATTTCCCCCCACTACCCCAAAATTAAACAATTGTATTATATACACCCTTAAACCTTTTTTTTTTTTTTTCCTTTTTTTTTTTTTCGTTTTTAACCCTTTATTAAAATAATTATATTTTTTTTTAAACACTTTTAAAAATTTTTTAAATTTAAACCCCCATTCATTCTATTCCATCCCCCTCCACTGGGGTCAAAAATACATACATACACCCCAAAATTTTTTAAAAAAAAAACCCCTAAAATGTGAAAGGGTGAGCTTAAACACCTTTTTTCCTTACCCATAAACCATCAAAGGGCACCGGTTCAATGTCTTTAAAACCTTTTTTTAAACCGCCCAAAACTAGAAAAACAAAACAAAAATCAAACGGGGAAAGCAAAGCCCCACCCCCCGGGAAGGGGGGAAGGTAAAGGGAAAACCCAGGGAACCTAAAAGGAAACAACCCCCCTCCATGGGGTTGATGCCCCCCGCCCCCCCCAATCTCCCCCCCAAACCCTTTAAACAACCTTCACCAATGGGCCAAATTTTTCCCCAAACCCACCGTTACCTTGGGAAGGGAATTTTCTCCACTCGCAAACAAAAACACCGGAAACAACCCAAAGGTTTTGATCCCCTTAACCACTAAACCTAACTAAAAAAAAAGTGCACGGGTCCCTACCCCCCGGTTGTTTAAAAATGCTCCATAAACCCCCCCCTCCGCGGGGGGAAGGCTTCCCCACACCGGGCCAAACCCAAAAGGGAAGCGCCCCCCCCTTTTTATACAACCTCTGCTTTGGGGGGGCAATGGAGGAGGGTGGCTCCAGGGTTTTTCCAAAGCAGGGCTAACCACCCCCCCCCGGGGGCAATTTCTGTCCTCGGAGTTTGGGAACCCCCAAAACATTGCCCCCACACATGAAAGCTTCCCAAATGAAAGAACCCGCCAGGTCGTTTTTCCCAAACTTTCTGTCCCCCGGAGTTTGGGAACTTCCAAAAGGGCCCCCCTCACATGCATTTAAACCATAAAAAGAAAACGCCAGCCCCCTGACCCCCCAAGGACCGCACAAATTTTTTTGGCGGGCACCCGGAACGGAACAGTGCGGGGTTTGAAGAAAGAAGAAACAGGGGCCCAAATTTTAACACCTATTGAAAACCACTTTTGGCCAGGACATTCGGGTCTCACTTTGGGAGGAGGCAATGGGACGCCATTCCCTCAATCCCGAGAGGGAATTCTTCCCCTTTTGGGACAAATGACCCAACCCCGCTAAATCTCCTCATTGACCTGGGCCAGAGTTCCGGAGGATAAGCCCTCATTTATGACCTGGGCAATGGGGGGAACCAAAGCGTCGTTAAAGATTTTAAAAAAAACTCAGATTTTAACCACTGGACCGGGTTTTCCCTTGAACTAAGCGTCAAAGCCCCTCTACTTCCTCCTCCCTATCACACTTTTCAAACCCTCAAAAGGGGGGGCAACCCCTGGTTCGGGAATGTTTTCAGCCAGAAAACCCGAGCATTTTTTCCGTTTTAAAACTCCTTCTTTTGCTCAATAGAGAGATAAAGACCTAACTTTTCCCAAATGTCTGAACACTCCTCAGAGATCCGTACTACTTTTAGGCCCGTTACTATTTTACTACCAACCGACATCCTACAGTTCCGTAGGGTCGGGGAGCTTTCCCTCCGAATCCCCCCATAAACTAAGGGTGCGTGTCTGTCTACTGACATCCCTTTAAACAAAGGGTTTTTACCCTGGAAACCCCTTTCCCGGGCACCCCAGTCGAGACAAATTTCGAGTTTCTCCCAGGCCGATACAGGGGATACCTTTTTCAGGCTTCTGAGTTAGAGGCTGGCGGGAAAACCACCCCCCTGCCCTTTTTCTAAAAATTTCCCACCACCCCCCTGACTTACTATTGCATAAGCCCAGTAAAGGAATCTGGCCTGCAGGAAATCCTCAAGGAGTCTAATCTCCACTTCTTTTGGGGTGACGAATTAAGCTTCCAATAACCCCTTCCAAAGGGGGGTTTTTTTGCAACACCAAAAGAAAAGAAAAAATACGTGGTCGAAAACCTACCCTACCACCGAAACGGGGATGGAACAGCTTCCCCCTTTAAATAAAAACCCATCAACATAGACCTAACTCCTACCTCAAAATAATGAACCCTCTGTGGTCTGGGTGTGCCTGATGTGGACTCCTCCAACGACCTCACTAACTATTCTATTTAGTGCGACGCCATCATTACCACACCCCTGGCACTTCCCCACCTGAGATCTCGTGACGGATTGAAATCTCCCCCCCCAAAATACTTGCCGGCTCGTAAAAAGAAAGGTTTACCCCGTAAAGAACATTTCCAAACCCAGGCACTCGGGGGGCATAGATGTTTATGAGCCTGACTCCTGTCCCTTCACGAGGGCATCTAGGACAGACACCTCCCCATTTCAGCTTGATCACCCGTCTGCATTTAACCGCCGGGTTAAAAAAAAACTGCCACCCCCCGGAAAATGGCTCGGGAGCAAAGACCATAAAAGGCCCCCCGCCATTCCCCCTTGCCTTTTTCCCCAGTCTCCGATCCTCAACTTGGGCTCTGCAAGAAGAAAATACAGCTTCAAAACGGTGAAAAAATCAAAAGCCGTATATCACGGAGTCGGGGCCCGCCACATTTATGATCAAGCTCGACTGCCTTCTTTTTACCGATGCCTCCATCACGTCCTCATCAAGACTACG